>CAKNYM010012999.1:0-19044 GCA_932195095.1 Andricus curvator | reverse complement strand
CCTTTCATCCTATTTTGTTCTCCCCCTAACAGACCCTTAAAATAATCCGTCCACTCGCCCATTTCTATTTCTTCATTCACGCCCTTCCTTCCTCCTCTTTCCCTATTTATCACATCCCAGACCCTACCTTCATTGATCGCTTTTTCTACTTCTTCCTTTTATTTCTCCTTTCCCATTTGCTTTTTCCTTTGCAGCATCCTTTCATATTCTCTTTTTCTCCTGTTGTACTCCGTCTTCTCTATTTCTCTTTTCCTCCATTTTCTTACACACTCTTTCATTCTCTCTTTACTCTCTTACTATTTATTATTATTTTTTATTAATTGTTTAACTAAATTCAATCATTCATTCCTCTGTAACCCATTAAAGTTTGTCAAAGTTTTCAGTAATAATTCCTAATTTAAAATCTAGTGTTATTTCTACCAAACTTTTTATGAATTACTATAAAATAAATGATTGAATTCAGTTAAACAATCAATAATCAGTTAATTAAATTAAATGTACATAAATTAAACTCATTATAACTAGTGAAATATAAAAGATTATAAACTATTATCATTGATGCAATTTATTCCATTATTCTTATAAATTTATTACTTATTCTTCAGAATTTTAAATATTGAAAACATTCTCAATAAAATATAAATTCTTAAGAAATCCAATGATTAGAAAGAACAGGTGAAGAATATACAAAAGTGGAAATCTGGGTCTCACTACCTGAGTCCAAAGTGAGTGGTTTACTGTTCCGCCCACTAACCAATAATTCCACTATAAAGATTCAGTTTCTATTGGATGGCCAAAATTCGAAAATACGTTATTTTGGACCACCCTACTCTGTACCGATTTTTTGTTGTTGATAATTAAATTTGAGTAAATGCCGACGTGTTTCGACTTCGAAATCACAATGACAGGCCGGCGAAAATCTCGTGTGTCTTGAGGACACGGAGCGACCCATGGATGGCAGTTTTCTGCATCCATATCACAAGTTTCTTAGCATGTCGTGGCATGCGGAAATGGCTTCGAGGTTACGAACCCGTGATAGTTTCACACCTCCGAGAGCACTGATCACAAGGACAACTATTTTAACTGATTTTTTTTGGAACAGTAGCTGCAGCTCCTTTTTTAAGGTCTTTATACTTCTTCTTTTCCTCCTCCTTGACAGTTATGTTGTAGTCGGCCGGAGACGAGAATTCGATCACCATTATAGTTCGTTTCTCAAAGTCCTGGAGAACAATAGCAGGCCTCGAGTGTGGAATGGAGAATACTGCATTATGTCTGTAGATATACGTAATTCCCGCTTGATAAGGACAAGTGGATAGCGTGTGTTCCAGGTACTCAGTTTGTCCATGACACGCTCTGCACCTATCGTTTGGAACTTCTTGACGTAAAATGTGGCACGGTATATTAAGGTGGAAACGACACAATCCTGTCACGCAAAAATGGAATTCTGTGCCTGAATTATGTCCTGACGATCTAAGGAAAGCAAAAGTTTGCTCCTTTGACAAGGACTGACCTTCTACATTTCTGTGAAAATTACCTTGCATTTTCGTGTCAAGTTTCAGTTGGCGGAATTTTTCAACCTCTGCTTTATTTACTTGGGCTTTTAGAAGTGAGGCATCTAGATGGATAATTCGGTTACAAAGACATTGGAGATTCAGTAGTCCACGCCCACCTTATATTGTATTGGGAAGGGTATCGAGTTTGGATGTGCATAAGTTAGGGTCATCCGTAGGGCTTGTAGCATGTTCATGACTAAAATGCTTACAGATTTTAGTTTTGGGACTAACCTGAACATTACATGTTTCGCTTTTTTCCCGATCATAATTGGAATTACTACTTGTCCAATTATGTCGACTGTTTCTCCATTTTCGACCATTAATTTTCGTGAAACGGGTTTCACAATGGAATATTTGGAATTCTGGATTTTTTACAGTGATTCCTTGTCCACATAAGAGTATGTGGCACATGTATCTACCAAAATTCGAAATAAGCTATTTTCGAATTTTGTCATCAGATGAAAACGTGTTTCCGTTATTTCGTCTTTATCCGATTTCAAGATTTCCGGCGTTTCAGTGCTAGGTTGTGGTATTTTTGGCCCTAGTACCCGCCCTTCCAGTTTCCCTCATTGTAGGCATAATAAGGGCATTCTCTTTTAAATAGCCCGCTAATCCGCAATGATAAACATTTAGTTTATTTTTTTTATTCGCGTTTGTTTTAGAATCCTGTTCTTTGTTCGAGTGGGAACTTGTTTTATCTTGAGGTTTCTGATTAGAGTAGTTTCCTCTTTTTGAATTTTATTCTCGTTGTTTGGTTTTGGGGAATTTTGTTTGTTATTATTCCCTGAATTGCTTTGCGCTTTTTCTGTAGGCAATTAGATCATTTGGTTACTTTGACCTTGATTTGAGCCTAACTTCGTTTGATTAAGGATTGGTGACATTTGATTCTAGGGGTTGAATGGATATCTTGGTCTATTGTTTTGGAATCTAGGATAATAATTTAGTTGAACTCTAGGTTGAAAATTTGATTGAAAACCAGGTGGGAATCTAGATTTGTAGTTAAGTCTGAAATTTTGTTGATATTGATTTGGAAAAGGTAGGGACAGAAATGCAAATCGTTAAAATGGAAATCGATTTTTGTATGATATTTTACCCTGGTTGTTTTGATTTTGGTTATCTTTTTCATTCATAATGTGTCCCCTAAGGGTTTACATGACCTCCGTTACATACAATACTTCCGCTCAATACATTATATTATCTTATCCTTACTATTTACAGTTATTTACAGCTATTTACATACAATCTTATATCTAGTTTCTCATTTCTATTTTTTACGATAGCGCAATTCTCTTGTACTTTCACTTCTCTTGTACCTCCATTTTGCTATTTTTTCACATGCATTCTTTCATTCATTCTCATTCGCTCCTCTAGCCCCCTCCAACTCCTTCATCCACTCTTCCCCCAATCCATCCTCCCCTAGAATCTTTACCACATTCTCTTGCCAGCTTCCTTTATCTTCCATTCCTCTCCTACATCCTTCCCATACATGCTCCCATGTTTTCTCTTCCCATGCACAGATTCTGCAGATTCTGTTCTCTTTCTTTTCCCAATACATCCCTTCCCCTACCTCTTTGCCCAATCTAAATCTTGTTATTCTGTTTCATCTTCTCTCTCCCCCCTTCCCTTTTATAAGTACTTCGGTACTCCCTCCTTTTTGCTTTCCATCTCGTTAATTCTATCGTCCTCCCTCTCCTTTCTTCTACCTCCATCAAACACTTTCTTGCTAACTCCCCTCCCTTTCCCTCCCTTAGCTTAGTCTCGAATTGCCATGCCCTCTTTTTCGCTCTAGTACTTAATTTCTCCCTTCGCGATTCTTCTCTCACCATATACCCCGGCATCCTCCAGTTTACCCCGTAGCGTCCACCTTATATACCTTTCTTGTAAACTCTCAATCTCTTTCCTTTCTCTCCATCCCCATATCTCTGCTCCATAACCTAATACCAACACACATTCTTCTTCTCCAATTTTTTTTAACCATCTTTTTTCTATTCCCCATATCTGTTTCATTACCCCTGCCGCTTTTTTATCCTTTCTGATATATGAGCTCCATGATCTTCATTGGTCTGCAAGGTATATCCCAAATATTTAAACTCTTTTACTTCTTCTTTTACTTCTTTTACTACTTTGTTAATAAGTGTAAAATAACATCACACATTTGTAACAAAAGTAACAAAAAATATCAGCATTATCGAAACCGAATAAACTTTCTTTCTTGAAAATTCCTTTGCCCGTCAGTGTTATTTACCTAAATATGAGTCCAATTTTCACTTCTTAAGACCTATGTATAACTACTTCAACAGTGAAATCTCACTGCTTCAAACATAGCGAGCAAAGTTAATACCAACAATTCAAATCCCTAATGAAAAGATTTTCAAGCAAGCATGGAAAAAATACCTTATGAGTTAATAATCCGACCGAAAATAATTCGCCTTTTCGTAGAATTAAGGAAGAATAAACAAACTTAACAGCTTTTTAGACGATTAGCACATTTGTTCTATCGATAGCATTTTGCCATCAAAATTAGATAAATTTCTTTGCATTTTCTGTCAAAAGCTGCTGAAAAAGCTTTGGAAATAGAAACTTAAATCATTGAAACGGAAGGAGTGCATTATTTCTTCAAAATCTAAGGAGGTATGAATACTTTAGTCCATTCTGTGGTATCTAGCCATTTTTTTAAATGGATAAAAGTTTTTCATTAGATGGCGAACCTCTCCAAAGTATTCCTTAAAGGAAAAACTACTCATAAAATGTTTAAAACATACAGTTTTTGAAGGTCATTAAAAGTGCCTATAATTTTTAACTTCTGTGACATTTATTGTATACCATTAAGCCATTTCCCTTTCAGGGTAGGCGTGACACTACCCGATTCGGGTAGTGTTTCTAGGTGGATAGTTTTCTTTTAGTTATAAATAACTACAAGTGTGGGCTCACCACACCCACGGTGTGCCAACAGCACTCAGTATTCTTGAATGGTCACCCGTCCAAGTACTAACCTCGTCCAACGCTGCTTAACAAAAGTGTGACATTTATTGATTTTTTTAAAATAGATAGGAGATTCTCGTCAAAGCGAAACCAGGTTTATTGTGTTGCATGTTATTTTTAGGGCTTCACAAAAAATAGATTTTCTTCTACATATCACATGAGTTCAAGTAAAAAATCGCAAAAATTGGGAATATTTTGCAGGTTCCGAAAAAAAAATTAACATTTATGATTTCTTCAACTCTTTAATTTAAAAAAAATTAAAACGCTTTCTGCTTGCCCAACTTCGGGATATTTACCCATTCCTTTTAAATTTTACGCAAGTTATGAGAGACACAACAGCAAACTTTTTAGTACAAATAACTTACGGATCTATTTCAGTGTCCAAATAATTTACAATTAGCGAAACTAATAACTGATAACTATTAACTAGAGGAGGCAGAGCCCTTGGGGGCAGTGCTCTTCCCCCTGCAATTACCCAGGAAGGGCACAAATACATCTCCATTTGTCAATATCTCAATTTGCAGACCTAGGAAGAGTTTCGTTTCGCAGATCTTAATTTCAAATTCGGACTCTAGACGTTGTACTAAGAGATTAATAGACTCCTGATCATTGCCCGCAATCAAACCATCATCGATACAGATGCACATAATCAAAAGATTCTCGCCTGATCTCTTAACGAAGACACAGTTATACGAATCAGTTGCTTTTAATCCGAAATTTTTCAGAACTCTTGCAAAATTTTTGTTCCAGCACCTGGCAGACTGTTTTAATCCATATAAACTTTTGTTGAGTTTGCAAACCCCATTGCTTCCATCTGCAAAAAACCTTTAGGCTGCCTCATGTAAAATTTCTCGTCCAAGTCCCCATTTAAGAAAGCCGTTTCAACATCAAGTTGGAGCATTTTCAAATGTTTGGTTGCAACCGTTGCCAGAATGGTTCTAATCGAATCAAATTTAACAACAGGACTGAAAGTTTCTTCATAATCTACTTCATATTCTTGGTTAAACCCCTTTGATACCAGCCTGGCTTTGTATCTGTCGATCTCTCTATTAGAAGCCTTTTTAAGTTGATAATCCCATCGATTATCAATAATCTTCTGATTCTTAGGAGGCTTTACCATTATCCAAGGTTTATTTTTCCTTAACGAATCCATTTCGTCCTTCATTGCTTCCTGCCACTCTTTGACTTTTCCAGATTCAGTCAAGTCATCAAAATTGAAAGGTTCGTGGCACCCGGCGATGAAACTTACAAAATCGAGGTATCAAGACCTTAAAAGGGAGCTGCAATGACTGTACCCAAAATATTCGGTTAAAGTAATTGTCTTCGTGATCGGTGCTCTCGGTGGTGCGAAACTATCACTGGTTCGTAACCTTAAAGCCATACCCGCATGCCAAAAATATGCCAAGTTACTTGCGAGAATGATGCAGAAAGCTGTCGTCCTTGGGTCGCTTCGTGTCCTCAAGACACACGAGGGTTTCGCCGGCCTGTCGTTGTGATTTCATCGTGCCCTGTGACCACCCATCTCACGGTTGTGAGTTGTGGCCATAAGTGTGATTTACCGCGGTTCTGCTGGGAGCCGGTGTCATTTTTAGATGGCAGTTGCTCTCAGTGGGACCCTGCTCTGGAGGCTTAGCCCTTTTTTAAAACTTATATATATATATATATATATATATTTATATATATATATATATATATTTATAAAATAACACAATAAAATATACAAATTATTATAAACGCATATATACTAATATGGCGGGCGAAAAGGGGTTCTCGAAAGTAGATAAAAAAGGGGTTTCCAAAGGTACATACAAAAGGAGTTCTCAAAAATACGAAAGGGCTTCTCAAAATAAGGCAAGCAAAAGAGATTTCAGAAATAGATATAAAAAGAATCCAAAAATGGGCACGGAAGGGTTCTCAAAGAAATCGATATAAAAAGAATCCAAAAATGGGCAAGTAAGGGTTCACAAAAAAGGGTATAAAAAAAGGATTCTCAAAAATTAACGAGAGATAACATTAAATATCCAAGATAATAACAAATAAGGGAAGAGTCGTAACATAATAAAAAAGGGGCATTGATATTCAAGGTAAAAGGATCTCAATTCATTTTATAAAAACAGGATCTCGACTCTATACAGAAAAAAAAGGTGCACTGCGATTTGAGGCACAGGGTTCTCAACACTACAAAAGGCATTATAATTTAAAGTATGAGGGTCGAAATTCGAGAATTAAATTGATTAACGGGGGAGGATCTCAACATTATAAAAGGCGTTATAATTCACAGTATGAGTAAAGATAAAATAAAACTTGGCTAAATCATTAAGAAATCGGAATCCTACCTGAGGTAATCCGGAATATATTCGACACTTCGTGTTATCAACTAGAGTTCACAAAATCAAAGAAAGAGTTTGCACGCTTACCGGTGAATAAATAAGTCTCAAGGAATTACATGATTAGGGGAGGACTGATGCGCACGAACCTAATTTCAATAACTCTCTACGGTCGGGAGAAAGATAGCCGATGAGGTCCGCTTCCAATTCCTCCATCCTATCGTCCTGTCTTCTCTTCGCTGGTCCTTATCGACCGCCGTTGAGGGAGAGAGGTTCCGAACTCCTTCGTACGAGGAGGTGCGAGAGGTGAGAATCGTCCCATTTATGCTTTCAGGGCTGGCTATATTCTGGCGACGAAGTGGAGAACGAGGAGCCCTTGCTTCTAATCGCAGATGTGGATCGGACTCTTCGATACTCCCGATAAAAGAGAGAAAGCAAAAAGACATACAAGACGAGAAATGTCTGTTCCATACAGTAACATTTGTAGAGATAATATTTAGTCGAAGATAACTATTCTTATGTTGAATTTTGCAGTATCCGCCTCGGTTTATCCTCATCAGGAACATGGCTTGGATCTCAGATAACCAAAAAAGAACTTCTATCCATTCGAACCATTATTGGCAGAATTGGCTATCCTGCCTTGGATGTCAGAAGGATAATCCATAAAAATCCAGAAATTCGAAGGGCTGAGGATGCGAAGATCTCTTGAAGGTGGAGGTGGTGGTGGATCCAATCGACCGATTGCGTAGGTGGCGGAAACCTTTACGGCTCTTGCTCGAGACCGCGGAATTAAGAAATTGAACAAAAAATTAAGAACAGCCCTAAATTCATAGAAATTAAAATAAAGAATTATAAAATAAAATAACGAGATAGGTAAATAAAACATAAAATAAAATGGAATAACCTAAAAATATAACAAAAGAGAGGAGTGCCGAATTTGTGTACTCTCCTTATGAATACGAGAGCTTTTGAATTCCATGAATTCCGTAAATTACATGAATTCCGTGAATGCCATGAATTTCGTGAATTCCATGAATTTCGTGAATGATGTCAAAGGAGAAGGAGTGTGATAGAATCATGTAATGGGAAGAAGAAAGAAGGGAGTAGCTGGATATATATGAGAGGGAACTTGGCGTAAAATATGGTGAATTGGAGAAACGAGACAAGGAAAGACAATTAATAGAAAGATGGGGGATGATGGAGGAATTAAATATAATAAATGGTATAAGAGGATAAAAAAGAAGGAGTATTATAGTATTTAGAAAATGGATGGGGAGAGGGAAGATGGGCAAGTATATCAAGATTTAGGTTGGAAAACAAGGTAAGGAAAGGGATGTATTGGTTAACGACGTATAACAGAAAGCGCAGAATCTGCGAATCGGAAGAGGAAACATGGGAGTATGTATGGGAAGGATGTAAGAAAGGAATTTAAGATAAAGGAAGCTGTCAAGAGAATGTGGTAAAGATTTTAGGGGAGGATAGATTAGTTGAGAAGTATGGGAAAGAATTAGTATCACGAGTGGGGGGGGGGGGGGGGCGCGGCTAGAGAAAAGAATGAGCTCTTTCGCTATCTTACTTGCGTTTGCTGACTCTCTCGTTCGCCCGTACATCAACAATTGCACTATCATAAAGAATAGCAGTAAGGATCCAGATATAAGAATTTGTGTAAACACCTGTAACTAGTTGTAAATAGTAAGGATAAGATAATATAAAATATGTCGGTTTTGTCAAGTCGCATTTTCATTTTGCATAAAAAAATGGAAATAAGAAATGAGAGATATGACTTTCTAACCTCGCCGGAATTCATACGAAACGAATGGAGACCCTCTCTCTCCCTGTCTCTGCTATACTATTTTGTCACAACGCGCACCAAAAGAGGGCCCATCGCGTTAGAAAATCTATACTACAGCCTGTTCAGTGCCCAACGCGAATCTGAGAAAATTACGAAATTATTCAAATTCTTCCCAATCACATATTTAATGGCATCAAAAAGCGCACGTAAGCGCCTCCAAAGTATTCAGTACCAAAATATTAAGAAAAGGGATGGAGAGAGAGAAGATGGACGTGAATAGCAAGATTTAGATTGGAAAACGAGGTAAGGGAAGGAATGCATTGGGGGAAAAAGAGGACAGAAAGTTCAGAGTCTGTGAAAAGGAAGAGGAAACCTGGGAGCATGTATGGGAAGGATGTAGGAGAGGACTGGAAGATAAAGGAAGCTGGAAAAAGAATATGGTAAAGATTATAGAGAAGGATGGATTGGTTGAGGAGTGGATGAAGAAGTTTGAGGGGGCTAGGGGAGCTAATGAGAAAGAATGAAAGAATGGATGTGAAAAATGGCAAAATTGAGGAAGAAGCGAAGTGAAAGAAAAAGGCAACGGAAGTCGTTTAGATTTTAAGTGTAAGGAATTGTTAGTAATTCGCCAGTACGTCAAAAATTGTGCTATGGCAAAATAGAAGTAAGGATCTAGATATGTGACCGTCCGCGAAGAAAGGCACCTAATGCGTCAAATCTGAATTTTACAGGACGGGGGATCGTAGCGGAGCCCGCAAGCCAGCATTTGAGTAGTGGGGATGCGTCTACGAAAAGCACCCCCTCCACTTACCACTACACTTTTAGGCACGAGCCAGTGGAGCTCACGGACACGTCGCGTACAGCTGTAGTGGTAAGTGGTGTGGCTGGCTTTCGTAGGCCTCTCGCTCGGTCTCCGCGTACGCTTGTCATGCCTATGTTTGTAGCTTAATAACAAAAAACGTAATTAACTTGAAAAATTTCTGATTATTGGAAATGAAAGAGTAACTCAGAAACTATCGATTGGCGTAAGAAAATGAAAATCGATTTTTTCCGCATTAGGTCCCTTTCTTCGCGAACGGTCACATATAAGTATTTATGTAAATAGTTGTGAATAGTAAGGATAAGATAATATAACATATGTAGTTAGTAATATTGTAAGAAACGGAGGTCATGTAAACCCTTAGAACAGTTCCGTCTGAGGTCAACCCATGACTTGTCGAAATACGCGGGCAATAAGAGCAATCAATGAGACAGACGCAAGTCACGGTGAGGCTTATAAGTCCAAGGATTACTCCGAGCGATGCATGCTGCATAGTGTTCAACATTTTAAGAGCCGAAGCTCTTGCTCTGAAAAAAGACATGACTCGAGACATCCTCTCACAAGTCACTTGTGCACTCTGAGGAGGAAAGAAGGGAAGACTCCGCAGGAGATTCTCGAGATAACATGTAGCATATTTACGGCCCTAGAGACCTTGGCCGCATAAGCCTTGTTGTGGTGGATCCAGGCCAGACGCCTATCCAATATGATACCCAATGACTTAAGGTTGGGTTGACATTGGATTTTAGTGTCACCCAGAATGATGGTTATGTCCTGCACCACGATCCTATCCTTAGAGAAAATACATAGTTGAGGCTTAGGAATGGAGCAGCCCACGGTCGCAAGCCAGATGGATAACCTCCCCACCGTTAGTCTCAGAAGATCGCAGGCCACCTTCCCACCAAGCGGCAGATGCTGTCCCATAGCTTCAAGGGTTAGTCTAAATAGAAGGAGCAAGGACGCCTCTCTGAGGTATGCCCACACTACAATTTTTGGCCTTCTACTGTCTGACGAGAAATACAGATTCTTTTTGCTAACTTAGAAGAAACAAGGTTGCGCCGCGGCCCCAAGTTTTCTCAGCTCATTAAACAGAATCCCTAGAAAAACCGCATTGCATTAGCCATTGAGATCCAAGGCAAGTTCTAGTGTATTTTAGCTTCCACCATAGCCTATTATGTATGATATCAGAGAACACTGATGCAACACAGTCCATGGACGATTTTCCTCTTCTGAATCCGAATTGGAAATCAGAAATCCAGTCATTATGTTCTGCCAGATACTCTAATTGTCTCTGGACTAATCTTTACAAAATTTGGCAGATGGTGGAACTAATAGATGGGGCGAAAGCCCTTTCCACCAGGCTTAGGGGTTAAATGTACAAGGGTATCCCTCCAGGCTTCCGGGAACGAGGATGTGAGAAACATCTCATTAAAGCGATCATGTAGAAATCTCTGCACAGGATCTGAAAAGCCCTCGATAACTTCATATGTTAAGCCATCCATGCTCGAAGAAGTCCTGGCCTTACATCAAGGCAGTACCGACCGGAACTCCTCCTTCTTTATTTAAATAAATCGTCCACATAGGACAATAATATCTATACAATGCTTAAAATATCTTAATTTTTAAAAGCTTGCAATTTCTATAGTTAATAACTGCGATTGATTAATCATTGTAAAAAAATCAAATAAATTATTGTAAAGTGAATAGTGGACAGGAAAATTTTTAAATAAAAAAATCCAAGATGGCGGCCAGGTAAACAGTCCAAAAATAGCTCATTATTGTAGTTTTAAATTAAATGCTTCAAAACGTTGCTATAAAAAGAAGTATGGCTTTAGAAAGCTTCCGATAATCCCTGAATTCTAAAATTATGATAAAATCCAAGATGGCGGCCAATTTAATATTCCAAAAGTAGCTCATATGCATGGTTTAAAAAATTGTTTTGCCTCAGATTGATACATAATTTCTAGTGAGAAACTGAATTTTATGGAGAAATTTAAAAATATATACTTGAAAAATTTAAAAATATATTGATTTTTGTAAACAGAAATTGGCCACCATCTTGGATTTTTATAAAATTTTGGATAACGTTTCTAGAGGTTTTGCTATGAAATTGAAGCATAAGGCTTACCTGCTAAATCATTAGTAAGTTTTCGCTGAAATTTCGCATTGAGATTGGTATGCTTGGAATTTCAAAGATAATCGGTCAAGATTTTATTCCGTAAAGTTTAAACGCAAGGATAAAGTAATTCTTCTTTCAGCTGCCAACTGTAGCATCAAAGTTGATGACGTTATGGTAATCATCGACCAACTCTCATTATTTTAAAGAATGTGTATTGCCAAGCAATCAGACGAAGAGTTGCAAGAATATCTTAAATTTGAACTTGCCTTATTTCATTTATCATTATTTTCCAATGAAGGAATGCCTAGGTGCGTTAAATCTTCTATCTACAGAGTTTTTTTGCCTCTCACAGATGACATGGATTTCGAAAGCAGCATCCATGTCATAGATGGTGGATATCTGTTACATATATTTGTATAGAATCGCAAAGAATCATTTGCATTAATATTTGCAAAATATATGCAGTACGTACGCATACATTATGGTGCAAATTCAATTGTTGTCTTTAAGCCTTAAAGATCACGTTCCTCAAATAAACATACTTGCGCAGACATACATTGTGAAGATTTTATGGTTGCAACTGTTACACGAGACACATTTTCATCCAGTGAAGCAAATAAAATCCGTTAAATATCGATGCTGAAGAAGAAGTTAAAGCACTCTAATTTTGTGGTGAAGAAAGCTAAGGAAGATGCAGACTCTACTACAAGTTTTGAGTTTGGCGAAGATGCAGCAGACAACATACTTTTCTTACACGCATTTTATGTCAGTGGCACCACCTCTGCAATTCAGAATCAAGAAAAAATCAAGTTTATAAATACTTTTAAAGAGAACGAACATTTGAAGCAGGATCGACAGTTATTTAATTACCCGAATGCATATCCCGAATTCGTTGCTAACTCTGGAGAAAAATTTTTACTTGCTTAGACGATCCGTAACAAAAAGTTAATTTAATTTCAAAAAATTGCCCCCTATAAGAGAAGGTGCATGGGAACACTCGTTACGTACTTCGGATTTACTCCAGTCGCAACCACAAAAGACATTACACATATATTCATAATTCATACATATATGCGTATGTACGTGCGCGCGTATATATATATATATATATATATATATATTTGCACGCAAGGGCACTTGTGGGGTACAGTTTCAGCCTTTTCGCAGACCTATCCTCACTTGTGAGGTACAAACGGACTTGTAGGGTACGGCCTCACAGTGTTCGAGTACCAATATAGGCTTGTGGGGTCCGTACCTCACAAGGTATGAAAGTATATAAGGTGTATTCTGGGGTCCCGAATATTCGATACATGTAAGGGGAATTGTGGGGTACGCAACCCGAGAAATGCAAATGTGGAATTAACTGTTCAAAAGCGGACACAGTCTATATATTAAGACCGATTTTGATGTTTTTTTCAGAAACGATAAATATTAAAATTTTAAGATTATTGCAGTTTGCGTTTTTTAATTTATTTTTCAATTGAATAATATATAAAAAATAAAGTAACAAAATTGGGTATTTTAACCATATGTATTTTTATCTTCAGAAAAAATTTGCAAGTCACTAGCCATAGGTCAACCCATTTCCAGAATGTTAGAGTTGTAGGGGGGTCTAGCGCACAGTGGGCACAGAAGGCTACAGCCTACAATTCTTAACCGATTTTCAAATTTTTTGTTGATAAGTGGTCAGGAATAGTTTTTAATTAAATTTAAAAAATGTCGACATCGTGCGAATTGTCCTTGCAAAGTATATTTGTGAGTTGATATTGCTTTATTTTATCGACAAGATCATATTCGATAACAAAATCTTGTTGTCTGGTATGATTTGTTCATTTTATAAACAAATTATATAGACAAATGCATAGTTTAGGCATTTATTGGCAGAAAGTAATCGTTTTTTTTTTCTTAGTGGCTTTAAATTATATTAGTGGTAACATTTAGTGATGAAGATTAGTCATTCGATATTATTTCCTTATTTACAGAACAAATTTTATAAACAAATGCATAGTTTGATCATTTCTAGATAGAAAGTAATCGTTTTTCTTCCTAGTCGTCCTTAAATTATATAAGTAGTGAAGTTTAGTGACGATTAATTGTCAATCAATATTGTTTGTTCATTTTATGAAGAAATTTTATGAACAAATGCACAGTTTGACCATTTATGGATTGAAAGCAACCGTTTTTATTTCTGATCATCTTTAAATTATATTACTGGTGATTCTCAGTGATACAGACCTGTCAATCGATGTTATTTGTTTATTTTATAAACAAATGCATAGTTTGGCAATTTATGGGCAGAAATTAATTGTTTTTCATTCTTAACGCCGTGAAATTATATAAGTGGTGGTTTTCAGTTATGAATAATTGTCATTTGACATTATTTGTTTATTTTGTAGATAAATTTTATGAACAAATGCATAGTTAGTCCATTTATAGACAGAAAGTATTCGTTTTTCTTTTTTAGTACTTTTAAATTATATAACTGGTAATATTCAGTGATAAAGATTGGTCATTTGATATTATTTGTTTATTTAATGAATCAATTTTATTAAAAAATGCATAGTTTGGTCATTTATAGACAGCAAGTAATCGTTTTTCTCCCTACTCGTCTTCAAATTACATAAGTAGTGAAGTTTAGTGACGAAGACTTGTCAATCGATATTATTTGTTCATTTTATAAAGAAATTTTATGAGCTAATGCACAGTTTGACCATTTATAGATAGAAAGTAACCGTTTTTATTTTGGATCGTATTTAAATTATATTAATGGTGATTCTTAGAGATGCAAACTTGTCATTCGATATGATTTGTTTATTTTATATAGAAAATCTCATAAATAAATGCATAGGTTGGCAATTTATGGGCAGAAAGTAATTGCTTTTCACTCTTAACGAATTCAAATTATATAAGTTGTGGTGTTTAGTTATGAAGACTTCTTGTTCGATATTATTTGTTTATTTTATAAATAAGTGCATGGTTTAGTCATTTGTAGACAGAAATTAATCTTTTTACATTCTCATTCTAATGGGAAGGTATTAGTTTCATGTAAAATTTGACTTTGTCGGTTTTCATCAAATCTCCACGTTTTGAGACCTCCTGAGTCAGAAAAAACGATTTTTACGAAGGTGTCTGTCTGTATGTCTTTCTATCTGTCCGTCTGACTGTAGTATCGTGTAGGCACGATAACTTTCGAAAGATTGATCATATTGGATTGTGCTTTGGCACACTTTTTTATGGCCTACAAAGAAAAAACGAGTTCGTTAACCAGCTATTTTGCATGAAAATTCAAAAAGTGAGCACATTTTGAAAATTTTTGAGACCACTTTTTTTGAAAATTGTATGTACGGTTATTAGTAGTACGCAAAAATACGAACAAAATATGCTTGTGACTTTTCTTGATGAAAAAAAATTACTGGAGTTATAGCATTTTCAAAATTCCAAAAAACAAACAAAAATGAACATTTTAATACTCCGATTTTACTAAAATCAGTACAAAATTTGAGATTTTTTCCAATTAATTTGGAATTTTCCCTGAATGCTTCTTAATCCTCTGAATTATTTAAAATTATTTTGAAATTTTTTGAATTCTATTGATTTTTTTTTATTTTACCTCAATTTTTTTAACTCTTCTACAGTTTTTAAACAAATTTTAACAAAATGGTTTAATTTTCAAGCAACCAGATGAAATTTCAACCAAGAAAATTGTATCTTTACCAACAAAGACGAATTTTCAACCAAATAATGGAAATTTCAACGGATGAAGATAAATTAAAAAAATCTGCTCGCTTCGCGGGCACATTCTCATCGCGCGCGGCTCGCAAGTTTGAGCGCGCCTAGGGCGCGCGACTGTTGGATCTCGCGCTTCGCGCTTGATTATGTTTTCACCTCGCGCTACGCACTCGGGCATATTTACATCGTGCTTTACGCTCGGTTCCTCTAGATTTTTGAACTTCGTGTTCGACTTCGATGAAAAGAAAAAGTTTGTTTGCAAATATTATAAAATTGTCAAAACCTCTACATATTAAGTGATTGTTAAATTTGTTTTTATTTTAGACTGAAATGGAACTTTATTTACTCAAGGTTCTATCAACCTTAAGGAACATATTCTCATCCAGACACTCGCGCTTCGCGCTCGATATTTGATTTGAAAATCATTTGAACCTTGCGTTCCACGCTCGGTTCTGTGCACCGTATGATAGAAACAAAAAAGATGAGTGCACTTACGGCGCGCGAATTGGTCGTCGCGCTTCGCGCTCCGAAATACACTATCGAGCACTTTGTGCTTCGTGTTAAATGTTCTTCATATACAAATTACTACATTTGTATTTGATTTCAAATGAAAAATAATTATATAATTTAGGCGACAAATTTTATTAGTTAACATAGTTATTCAAAAAAGTTAATTTTTTTCATTTTGAAAATATTCTTACAACAAAAATTGATTTTTTTACTGTCAATGTTATTTTCACGAATAAAACAAAAACTACGCATCCTATCGAAACATGATGTGCAACAACTTTGTACCTCTTCTTTGGATGAACAAATTTTGTTTCTGTCATTTTTTTGGTAGCTCGTGTTATTCGTCTAAAAATTTGATTTTTCTATTTTCAATGCTGTTTTTTACGAATAAAACAAAAACTACGCGTCATATCAAAAAGTGAATAATAACAAATTTGTAGATCTTTTTAAGGTGCACAATTTTGGTGGAATCATCTTTTCTCGTATCTTGCATAGTTTGACAGCAAAATGGAATTTTTGATTTTTCATTATTTTTTTGGTGCGATCAAAATTTGAATTTTTTGATTTTTCAACAAATTCAAAAAGTTGTTATGAAAATATTGTAGGGTGTTCAAAAAGCAACGTTTTTTTCCTCTTGACTTTTTTTCATATCGTGCGTTTTTCGTATTAAAATATTCATTTTTGTTTGTTTTTTGGAATTTTGAAAATGCTATAACTGCATTAATTTTTTTGTTAACAGGAAAAGTCATGAGGATATTTTGTTCGTTTTTTTGCTTACTACTAACAACCGTACATATAATTTTCAAATCTTAAAAAAAGTGGTCTCAAAAATTTTCAAAATGTGCTCACTTTTTGAATTTCCATCCAAAATAGCTGATTAACAAACTGGTTCTTTCTTTGTAGGCCATAAAAAAGTGTGCCGAAGCACAATCTAATCTGATCAATCTTTCGAAAGTTATCGTTCCTACACGATACAGACAGACAGACAGACGGACAGACAGACAGACAGACAGACAGACAGACAGACGGACAGACAGACACCTTCGTAAAAATCGTTTTTTCTGACTCAGGAGGTCTCAAAACGTGGCGATTTGATGAAAACCGACAAAGTCCAATTTTACATAAAACTAATACCTCCTCATTAGAATGAGAATGTAAAAATTACCGGAGTTATAGCATTTTCAAAATTCAAAAAAACAAACGAAAATTAACATTTTAAGCCGAAAAACACACGATATGAGAAAAAGTCAGGAGGAGAACGACGTTGCTTTTTGAACACCCTACAATATTTTCATAACGACTTTTTGAATTTTTTGAAGAATAAAAAATTCAAATTTTGATCGGGCGAAAAAATAATGAGAAATCAAATATTGCATTTGGCTGTCAAACTATTCAAGATACTACAAAAGATGATTCGGCCAAAATTATGCACCTAAAAAAGATCTACAAATTTGTTATTACTCACTTTTTGATATGACGCGCAGTTTTTGTTTTATTCGTAAAAAACAGCATTGAAAATAGAAAAATTAAATTTTTAGACGAATAACACGAGCTACGAAAAAAATGACAAAGAAAAAATTTTTTCATCCAAAGAAGAGGTACAAATTTATTGTGACTCATGTTTCGATAGGATGCGTTGTTTTTGTTTTATTCGTGAAAATAACATTGACAATAAAAAAAATCAAATTTTTGAGAAAAAAAATGCAAGGTACGAAAACACATGAATGAACAAAAATTGTGCATTCAAAAAAGATTTACAAACTTGTAATCAATTTTTGTTGTAAGAATATATTCGAAATGAAAAAAATTAACTTTTTGGAAAAACGGCACAAGCTAAAATAACATTTTAAATAATACAATTTATCGCCTAAATTATATCATTATTTTTTATTTGAAATCAAATACAAATTTAGTAATTTGTATATGAAGAACATATAACACGAAGCACAAAGTGCGCGACGGCCAAATCGCGCGCCGTAAGTGCGCTCAAACTTTTTTGTTTCTATTACACGGTGCACAGAACCGAGCGTGGAACGCAAGGTTCAAATGATTTCCAAATCAAATATCGAGCCCGAAGCGCGAGCGTCTGGATGAGAATGTGTTCATTAAGGTCAATAAAACCTTGAGTAAATAAAGTTCCTTTTCAGTCTAAAATAATAAAATTAGTGGAGATTTTGATAATTTTATAATATTTGCAAATAAATTTTTCATCGAAGTCGAACACGAAGTTCAAAAATCTAGAGGGACCGAGCGTAAAACGCGATGTAAATACGCCCGAGCGAACGCAATAATAAAAAAAGATTACTTTGTTTATAGAATAAACACATAACATCGAATGACAAATCGAATTTCGCGAATTCCTTGAATTCCATAAATGTCGTGAATTCCTTAAATTTCATGAATGCCGCGAATTCCGTGAATTCCATTAATTCCGTAAATTCCTTGTTTACAATTTTCAACTTATAAACATTACAATACATGTATTGAAATGCTCGATGGTTACTTCACGATTTTACAGCACGTACACTACATGCATTGCAATTTCGTCATTCCAATACCGTGTTTGAAATGTTACCTTACGTTTGTATTGTAGAAGTGTTGGAGAATTACATTTCTAACAGTGTAGTTCTCAAAAATTATTCTGTCAATTTAAATAATGCATTGCATATGCAGAAAAATGGGCATTTTTCATTTATTGACAAAATACCATTTTCGACTATCATGTAACAACACAGTTACTTTTGCTCGAGTAAAATATAAATTGAAATACTGTTGTATACATCTGGCTTGATTAAAAAAAATTGTACATTGTACATTGTACAAATTGTACATCTTCAGTTTTTATCAGTTTTGCATGCAAACCCCGGTGAAAAAGTTGTATACAGTTTATATATAGTGGACAAGACAATGATATTTTTCATTTGTTTTATACATTTTTCTGTATAAAACAAATGAAAAATATCAGTGTTTTGTAATATATAACTTTTTCACCTGGGAATAAATGTTACATTTTTCCTACCCTTGAATTTTGAAAATAAATTTTCAATATAAAAATAAAATGATTCGATACATTTATTTGACAAATAAGTTTAAACAAATGGTAATTAAAATATTACTCACACATCATAATTCATTTGACAAAAAAATGAAAAAGTGACCAATTTAAACCAAAAAAAAAGGGCAAAAGTGACTTATTTCTAACCCAAAAAGTGACT
>CAKNYM010012997.1:0-16396 GCA_932195095.1 Andricus curvator | reverse complement strand
AAATGGGTATCAGCAAGCAGAATCTCTTTCATAGCGACTTTTTTTCTCATGTCTTGATTTTCTGTTTATGTTTCTTAAAAAATGAATTGAAACCTTGTAAGAAAAGGAACAGGGTGAAATTGAGTCGAAATTATCGATTTTAAGTGTTTTAGGAGATTTATCAAATTTATCAAATTTGAGAGAGAGAGAGATTCTACACTAATAAAAGCATTAAACTATTACTTGAGCGTACATAAACTGAAGGATTTCAAGTCAAAACTCCTGAGCACGCAAAACCGAAAAATACTGGGTCTAAGCCAAGAAAAACTATCTTTTCTTAGTTTTCACAAAAGATGATTTTTTTTAAGTTCTCCTATCCAAAAATGTATTTAGCCCTCGCAAAATTCATTGGACGTCCTTCTTATACAAGGCTTTTTTTAGAAAAGCGACTTTTGAGATTTTGAGAAAATAAAATTCAGGAAGTCAAAATATATAAGGGTTTTTCAGAATTAGAGGGCTTCAAATTGTGCAATTTCAAAAATTGACAACATAGCGACCTTGTTTTGTATTCTTTTATTTTTATTTTTAATTGACATACTATCTTAAAATTTTCCAATTTTTATTTGAAGATTAGAAAAAAGAAACATTTAAAACTGAAAAATATTGAATTGGAAGATTTCAAGAAATAATAATTATTCGAAATTAGGTTACAATTTAAAGTTCTAAATCTTCGTGTTGAACGCTGAGTTTTCAATTTTGACCTTTCATCAGAAATATTGGAATTTTGGAAGGTATAATCAAAAACTTGAAAATCTTTAATTTTTAAATGATTCAAAATTACCTAAAGTAATTTGAAGTTTTGAAAGGCTATTTAAAATTACTTAATTTTGAACATTTTTTTGAATAATAATTCAATGATAAAGGCTTATAATCAATCTTTTTTTTATTGTGAACGGTGGAATGACGATCATTTTTTTTAATGTTCGACAAATTTTTCTAATAAAATCTAATTTTATTATGTATTAAAAATTTTAAATTCTCGAATTTCAGAAGCTTTGAGTTTAAAAGATTTCATTTTTTCCAAAACTAACTTTTGGGTTACTTTATTTGAGTAATTTGATCTTCAATTGAAACAGTAGAGAAGAAAGTGTTTTTTTATATCTCATTAATTATAACCATTTTTACAAACAAAAAACATATTTACACCTTGAAAACCCTGGAAATGTATATAAAATTGAATAACGATGATTCATTGTTTGTAAAAGTACCTTCATATTACTGTGATTAACTATTTTTTTTTAAAATTCGTTTGTTTTGGTCCAAGCTTAATTTTTTTAACTGAAAATTTAACTATTGTATTTTTCGTTGAAAATTTGTCTTTTTGGTAGAAAGTTAATCTTTTTGCTTCAAAATTCAACATTTCAACTCATGTTGAAAATTCGCTTTTCATGGTGGAATTCAACAGTTTTTGATTAGAAATTAGAATCTTTTTTCGTTGAAATATCAAATAACACATTTTTTCTTCAGAATTCATCTTATTTGGAATAAAAATTTACTCAGTTGGTTGAAGGTTAAAATCCTTTCTTAAAATATAATTTTTTTGGTTGAAGATTCATAATTTTAATTGAAAATTCGTCTCTTTGGTTGAACATTAATTTTTTAAACTACAAATTTAACTATTCAATTAAGTTATTATTTCAGTTGAAGTTATGATTCCAATTGAAGATTCATTCAATCATTTGATTGAAAATTTGGTTTATGCTATAAAATTAATTTTTTTAACTGAAAATTTAAGTATTTCATTTTTGGTTGGAAACTGATCTTTTTTAGTTCAAAATTCAACAATTTGGTTGTAAATTTCTCTTTTTAAGTTGGAAATTCATGTATTTTGTTGAAGAATCGTCTTTTCTGGCAGACAATTAATCCCTTTGGTTGAAAATTCAAGTAATTGGTTATAAATTCATCTATCTTGTTGAACATGCAGTATTTTTACTTGAAAAGTTAAGAATTTGAATTGGTTTACAAACAAACATATAAATTGAATCCCTAGAAACTAAAAGAAAACATTATTTCTAATAAAATCGCGAAATTGTAATCATATTCCGAGTGGATTTTTTTTAAGAATGCAAAATATTTGAATGGCTCCGTACTATGAAAAATTATTCCTGGAGAAAATTTGAGATGCCTGGAAAAAACCTTGAATCGTCAGGGAATCTTTTTCCATGATTTGAGTAGACATCCTGTTATAGAGCTTCTAAAATTTATTTTGAAAATATGATTTTCACACAGATAAAAAATTAAAATTCGTAAAAATTTACAAAACTAAAGCGTTTGGAAATATTATTCAGATTATGAAAAAAGATTGACATTAAAATTTTATTCAAAATTCTGCAATTAAAAAATATGGAATATTCTTATAGAAGCTTATACATTTCTGCTCGGAGAAGAATTATAAGTTTAAATGTTGTTTAGCACCATAGGATTCAACCTATTTTTTTTTTAATTCATTAGGTACATTGAAAATAAATTTATGTGAATAAGAGGGTGACATAAATCTACCGCATTTGAAAAATTCTCATATTGAAAGTTACCGATCAAAGGAGGTATTGAAAATGATTTTAGACGAACACTAATCATTCGAAATTGTAATGGAAATATCCGAGGTAAATATAAAATTTTTCTTTGGATCCTTGTGGAAATTTTGAAGTAATTCATACAATAACTTAAGAATGTTCAAAAAAGTAAACTATAAAGTATAATTAAAGTTTAATAATTCAAAAGTATCTAAAAAACCTAATAAATTATTCTCAGATGTTCAGTTGAATTTATAGAGGAAAAAACATTTTTTTTATAAACACCGTAAAATTAAATAAGACATCTTTTGATAAATAAATTTTTGCTAAAATCACAACTAACTTTTGGGTTACTTTATTTGAGTAATTTGATTTTCATTCGAAATAGTAGATAAAAAAATTGTTTCTCTTTTAAATATTTGCTTCATTATAACTAAAAAGAATCCCTTTGGCCTTTGAAAATTGCGATCAAAAATTTTTGAGCTGAAACTTTCTAATTTTTGAAAATCTATAAAAATTGAAAATATTTCATCGCTAATATGCTTAAATATTTCAGTTTTAACAGAGTATAGTGCATAAACTTTATATGTTAGCTCAAATATTGAAAATGTAATTTTATAATTTTAATCAAGGTTATAAAAAACATATTTTTCGTAACTAAGCGAACGTCACTTTATGGGCATTTTTAATAATTGGAACTTTCATATTGTGAAATCTTGACTAACTTTGTCTACTTGAATTCTATGTTACGTTTCTTGAACTGATCAAATTAAATTTTTTATTTCAAATTCATTTCAAAAAATGAAAACGTCCAATCTCGAACACGGTTTTCTTGACAACAATAGTTTTAATATTTGGATAGGATTATTACATATTTTCTTTTTCTTCATTATCAAATAAGAATGTTTCTGTAAAAAATGTATCCCGAAGTTTCAAGAATGATGAAACATGTATATAAGCTGGAGGTATTAAATTCATTTGCTTTTCATACCTGTAATAAATTGTGTTAAGAAATACGATTATGAAGTATTTTTGGTAAACCATGAAAAGCAATTTATATTCGTAAACAAGACAGATACAGGCATCAATAACGTAAATTGAAATAAAGTTTTCTTCTTAAAGATTTAACTACAAAAATCTCTTCCATAATCTTTAAATATTTATTAAATTATTAATACAAAAATAAACCCAAAAAGATCCAACAATATACTTTATTTAAAATTATCATTAATTTTAGATAATTTTGAAAAATGTAGGAAAATTTAGTTATACATTTTTTACTTTCATGTGCAATAACGGAATTTTCTTGTACATCGTATTTGAACATTTCGAACCTTGGAACAACATAGTCTTACGTTTCGAGTAAAGCAAGTATTATACCGTTATATATGACAGAAAATTACATCATTTTTATCGTAATTTAAGGTAAATTTACTAAAATTCCGTAATTTTATGAAAGATTTCGGAGAATTTTGAAAAATTCAGTTAACAATTTCGTAAATTTAAGATACAGCGAGGTATAACTATCAGAACAACCATGAAATTATCAATTACTTTGGCAATGTAATAACTTCGTAAATTTCAGGATATTTCTAACAATTATATTATCAGTATTATAATAGGATCAATTATTCATGTTTTTTTAAAGTGCATGCAATGAAAAAGCTATTAAACAACGAATAATGCGTCCATGAATGAAGTCTTGAAATATAATAAAATTAACGATACAAGTTTATAAAATTAGATTAAATGCAGTCACACTTGTAAGAATAATAGGCTACTTCATGCTTCAGAAGAGAATCATAGTTTATGAAATGAAAATTCGAAGATAAGCGATAAGCAAATATTTTTGTCCAGAAAGTCATTGCTGAAAACTCGATAGCAAGCTGTTAAAATATAAATAATTACAATATGTTCGTGAAAAACTAGAAAAAAAATGGAGAATAATTTAAATTAAATAATAACACCTAAATCGCATAGTTTTAGAAGCAATACATAATAAGTCTATATTTTTGGCAATAATATTCTAACCCATGAAAATGTGATGCACAAGAAACCTAAAAAAATTTCCTATGAATTATATTAATTTATGATTTAAAACGAGCTTTTTCATTGTTGAAATAATTATTATTTCGTTTTCTTCTTTTCATATCAGTTGCTGTAAATGATGTATTAACGTGCCATCATTCTATACGAGAAAAAGAGCTTAAATAGCTTTTTAATTGTAGTTCAAAAAATTCCAGAAAATTCAAAAGAATAAACTCAAAGCAGTCACTAAAAGTCATATTCATGCAGCATGCAAACTAATCGGGTTTCCGACAAAAATATATGCCAGAGCTCGTGAAAACGATTTTTCAGAAAGGAAAGGAAGATAGAAAAGTTTCGATTTTTAGAATAGGAATTGTTTGTTAATAACATATGTATTATACTTTTGAATTTGTCTGGAAAGTTGAACAAATTTTCAGAAAAATACATTTGCTTCATAAAATTATTAACCTGCGAGTCATAGTTTGTAAGGTGACGAAGGAGAAAGAGTAAAAAAAAAGGAACTTTTAGATAATATGACGCTTTAACTTTATCCGAAAATAATTTTTATATTTATCATATTTAATCAATAAGCTTTAAATTCATCCGAAAAAGCTGGACGACTATGCCATGACCGTTTTTAAATAATTCTAACAGAGCAATTTATTTGAACAATAAAAAATTATGATTTTAAGAATTAAAGCTATTTTTTAAACAATGCGCATTTGTATGTGCGTATGTATGTATAATAGGGCGGTCCAAAAGTGCACTGGAATTTTTTTTCTCAAATTTGCATGCATATCGCCTGGAAATTCGTTCCAATCCACACAAAAATAAATCCATTTTTTTAAAGTGAGAAGTAAGAAAAAAATATGTTTTTGTAAATCTTATTCAGAACCGTTAATATTAGGTGAATCGAGTTGAAACTCAACATTTAAACAATATGCTACTGTTTTTAGCAATTTTCTCTTAGAATAGAATTAGAAATTGGCGCTTTTTCAAACATTTTCCACTTTTTGTCCAATTTCCAACTAGAGTGAGTTGATAATTAATGTTAACAAAAATAACTGTTTGAACAATGTATTATAATTGTTAATAACGTTCTCTTAGAATAATGCTAGAAAATTACAGTTATTTCCAAAATTTTCCACTTTTTGTCCAATTTTCGAATGAAGTAAGGTGAAGAATTAATTAAAGTTAACAAAATTGATTGTTTAAACAATTTATTATTATTGTTAATAATATTCAATTTGAATAATTCCAGAAAGTTGCGGTTTTTATGAAATTTTCAACTATTTGCTTACTTTTCACTTAAAGTGAGTTAATGATTATTTGAATTTACGGAAAATAATTATTTAAATAAATTATTAATGTTCAACACTTTCTTCTCCTATAGTAATGCTAGATAGTTGCGGGTTTTTCTGAAATTTCCAACTTTTTGTCCACTTTGTACTTAGAGTGAGGTAATATATAATGCGATTTAGCAAAAGTAATTGTTTAAACAAATTATTATTGTTTATAACTATCTTTTCCTATAAAAATGCTAGA
Source organism: Andricus curvator (assembly GCA_932195095.1). Lineage (NCBI taxonomy): Eukaryota > Metazoa > Arthropoda > Insecta > Hymenoptera > Cynipidae > Andricus > Andricus curvator. The sequence continues at coordinate 10,271 of CAKNYM010012997.1, read as the reverse complement.
TAGTTGCCGTTTTTTCTGAAATTTTAAACTTTTTATCGTTATTGTTGGACCTTTTTAGATTTACTTTTATATAAATAAATTAATAACGATTAAAAGATTATTAAATGAATTTTTGTAGTTGAATCTTGAATAAAAAACTTTATTTCAATTTAGGTATCTGCCTTATTTACGAATATAAATTGCTCATCATTGTTTAACCAAAAATAAGTCATAATCGTATTTCTTAACAAAATTTATTACGGGTATGAAAAGCAAACGAATTTAATAGCTCTAGCTTATACACATGTTACATCATTCTTGAAACTTCGGGATCAATTTTTTCAGAAATATTACTATTTTACATGTAAGAAAACTAAATTACATAATAATTTGGCAAAATTTAAGTTTAGACACTATTGTAGACTAAATTGAACCTTATATCGATTTTTCTCAGGGCTAAATTGTAAAATCATCGTCATTAACAAACAAAATTATTTCCGCTGACAAAGAAAAAAATGGAACTATAAATATCTATTAGGGCGGGTCGAAAATAACTATTTTTTCAAATCGATATACCTTTTGAAAAATGAAACACTCCACTATTTAGGATTCTTTTTGGTCATTATTAAAGCCCATCGCAACGGTCATATACACGGAAAAAATTTATCCGTGAAAAAGTCACGAACTAGTAGCTAGGTCTCGGATATGAGAAAAATTCATCGGATATTTATGTATTTTCGTAAATAACCTACGAACTTTGAGAAAGATTGACGAACTCGATGTGAAAATTCTAAAACGGTTCATCACTTTTTTTTACGTAAATAATTACAAAAATATTACGAGTGATTGGGAAAAGATTCTCAGAGCACTCGCGAGCTTGCTCGACAAATCTGGGAACTCGAAACTAAGTCTCCCTGTACGTGGCCCACGCACACACGCGCGGTGCGTGTGTTCGCTCGTATGTGTGCCTCGAGCTCGGCGGATGAGTGGCTAGAAGTTTTATAATACCTATTTTGTTTGGCCTCGATGGCTGCGCGTGTTTACGCACTCCTGGTTTATGTTTAGAAACTGATGAGTCAGCAGTCTTTGAGGTTCGAATCTTCTGAGTTGCGAATTTATAAATTAATATAAAATTAAATCGCACAAATAAAAATTTTCCTCTTCTTATTTCAGTCTGAAATTTTCAGGAACTGTTCGTAGGAAATTCGAACTGTTCGTAAGAAACTTCGAAATTTATCCATATATTTCTCATAGAAATAAGGATTTAATGTTTCATTTTTTTATCTCGTATCCGAGACCTAGCTACAAGTTCATGACTTCTTCACGGATACATTTTTTCCGTGTAAGTAAATACTTTTAATATATAAATATTTTGAATATATATTATTATTATTGAATTGAAAAAAATCACAACTTTTCTGTTTTTTTACTTTTGTGGTAAAACCAACTTCGTGTTCTTAATATTTTGCTGCGAAACTGAGTCCCGGAAAACGCTTACTCTGTGTGGGCTTGTCTCAACCCCGGAAATTCATATAATTGAAATTTCACTTATTTTTTTGAAAACCCTTTTTTTTGGGTTAAAAATTTAATTATTTTGGTACAAAGTGCATATTTTTGAGTTGTTAGTTCAATATTTTTGTTACAAATTCGTCTTTTTGTCTTGAAAACTCTACATTTTGGATGAGATTTATCGACTGAAAAATCTTTCTTGGTTGAAAACTCAACTCTTTTGTTGAAAATTCCTCTTTTTGATTTGAAAATTAGTCTGTTTCGGTTGAGGATTCCACTAATTTGTTGAAAATTCGTATTTTTCCTTTCATTCAACTGTTTTTGATTGAAAATTAAAATATTTGTTGGTGGAAATAAAAAAATTACAGTTTTCGTTGAGAATCAATTTGTTTATCGAAGATTTATCATTTTAGTTAAAAATTTAACTATTTTGTTGAAATTCCCTCTTTCTTGGTTGACAATTATTACTGTTACTGAAAATGTAATTGTTCCATTTTTGGTTCTAAATTTATATTTTTGAGTTGAAAACTTAAATATTTTCTTGAAAATTCATGTCATCTGTGGATGAATATTTTTTTAAATTCTGTATGACTGTTGTCACTAAAAGTGTTTAAAATATATTTGGAAACAACATTTTTTCACATGAACATTATTAATCTCCTAGGTGTAAGGTTGTTTTTATTTCTGACAGAAAAAATTAGAAGAGTTAGGGAAAATTCAAAATTGGTCAACCATTGCAAACTTGATTACTCGATACAGGTACATGAAGGGACTTGAACATTACGAACTGCTTGGAAACGTAATATATACGATTGCACGTTGATTCTTCTTATCCAAAATACATTTTGAAAAATTATTCATTTTAACGAATACGATATGAAAAAATAACTATTCATAACAGACTGAAAAATGGTTTGAATTAATGATTATTGTCCGAAAAATTGGGGTCTAAATTGTGAGATAATAAAATACTGAATGGACGGCGACATAGTGTGAGAGATTTGAAAAAATATACTTTTCTCGACCCTTCCTATGAAGAGGCGCAAGTGAAAGTTGATTGTTTGAATAATTGCAAGATATCTTAAGCAGAGCAATATCACTCTTAATATTCGTTAATTCTGTCATTAATTCCATAGAATAATATTTTTTCACGCTTTACACGGAAAATATTATTTAAATGAATGAAAATTGTTTAAATAATCAACAAATATCCTTTAATAATATATGATTCTCAACATTCTTTAATTGTGTTATTAATTCAGAAAATAATAACTTTTTACGAAGTTGAGGAGAAAAAATTGTTTGAACAAATGAAAATTCTTTAAATAATTATCAAATATTTTAAATGAGAAGTGTCAAGAATACTCTTGACAGTCATCAACCTCGTATGATTTATCCCGGAAGATAATAACTTTTCACAATTTACAGGGCAAAAAGAATTGTTTAAACAAATAATAGTTGTTCGAACAGTTCAAAGTTATTTGAAAATTCTCAAAAACTCATCACTTATCGATTAAAAAAAATTCCTGTTAAAATAATTCCAAAATATACCGTCTTTAGTGTGAATTTGATATAAAACTGCTATTTTGCATTTTTTGGGGCATTTTCCGGGCAGAATGAAAGGTGATTGCGGGTGTAAAAATTAAAAGTTATTGGGTGGAAATTATTCCTTGAATATTTCATGAAAGGTGACTATACTTTAATTAAAAAAAAGTTTATAACAAGTCCTTCTTTTTCCCATTTTTTTGAAAATCGAGTTTTTCCGATTTAAAAAACCATGTTAATTGTAAAAGCCCGGGGGCACGGGTTGAAGTTGAAAAAAATTAAGGTATGTCTTGTTCTGGAAAAAGAACAAATTGGGGGAGGGGGGGTCATCACTAAAAATCGAAATTTGTATTTTTGGACCACCGTATTGTACACTTGATGTTGCAGAATCTCTCAGGGACGAAATATGTTGTTTTTTAGACGAAATTAGGCGATACGTACGTTTCCGAATAGCGAAAAGGACCACTTATTACGAAGCTATACGTATTTTAATTTTGTACTTCATTTTTTAAAAACACACAAATTTATTCTTTAAACCTGTATAAATTTCGACCTAATTAAACTATTTGAGATTTCTTTCTAGATTCTGATAGTGTTTTCTGAAAAACTTAAAAAAAGTTTGTTACTATAATCGAAATTCTCATTTTTTTTTTGTTAAAACGTCATATATGTACGATGAATTATGATGATAAATGATAAATAATTAATTATTTAGATAAAGTTAAAAAATCACCTAATTTTTTTAAAAATACCTAATTCTTAAGTCATTTTAATCAAAAATTTCGTGGTGATTCTGTGGAAGATAAAATAGGTCAAGTGTGTAAATAATTATGATCGTTCCATTTCAACGCAATGAAATTTGTAAGCACGCTATGTGAGAAAAGTAAACGTAAGCTATTTACAAGTTTCACAATATTCCAATCTCATTGTTTCAATAGAGATGACAATTTTAAATAATAACTGCGTTCTTTTATAAAACTTTTCTATTTGTCACGTCTCTCATTTTTATAAACTTCTGTTAATTAATGTATAAGATTCTCAATAAATTAATATATATTCACAAAAGTAGTTTTTCACTATCTAATTAGTAAAAATTTTTACTAATTGAATTAGTAATTTTCTACTAATCTTTAGTGGCTCAATTTTCTCTAACTGAATTAGAAAATGTTCAGTAGTAATTAGTAAATAATTAATTTGAATTTTGAGAGTATAGAAAATAACTAAATCAACTTGATATTTTCAATTTCAGTACATTCATAAAAAACTGTAATGGTTAATCAGAAAAGTGTGACAAGAATATGAATACTGCTGGTAGATTAATAACATATTCACGTTATCAGCTTATTTAAACTTTTTTGTTATTCTAAGAGACGAGATTCTTCTTCTGCTTTATTGCAACCAGAAAACTTCAACTTGTTTTTTGAATGTGAAGCTCTGAATTGCGAAAATAATTTTTTGAAACTACAATTTAAATATTAATTTTTTAAACTACCTGAAATATGAGTCAAATCAATGAGGATTTTCTCTGATTAATCTACGTATTTAGTGAGTTTTCACTGATTAATTATTAAAAATCCTGAATGTTTTGATACAGTGACTTACATTTCACTGATTTAAATTTGGAGAGTCTTATGAATATATTTAATCAAAAAAAGTGCATATCATAAAAGTTAAATTGGCAAACCTATCAAATATCTGGGACTGAGGAGGACCCATATCCGTGGTCGAAACGTTTGCCCATTTAACTTTTAGGATATGCACATTTTTTGATTAAATATATTCATAAGACCCTAATGCCAATACAAAAATTCTTCATCACAATTTAAATAATTGTGTCGATTAAATCCGACCTTTTTCAAGAAAACAGTAAAAATGTCAAAAAACGCTTATGAAAAATATTGGACTAGTCATCCTGAATTCCGGGCGACGAGACACTTCGATTTGAAAAATATATTTCCTTATTGTTTTTGCGAAATGCCAAATATTTCAAACCTAATTTCAATAATACTTAATAATAACACATAATGATATTTATTACAGAATTGATTTCTCTTTCAGGTTGAGTTTCTCGATTGAATCGTTAGCGATTTTATCACTGACGACGATGTCCTTTATATCTACAAAATTAGCAAATAAATCGCTTAGGAAATATTTGAAATGGGTATCAGCAAGTAGAATCTCTTTCATAACGACTTTTTTATGATGTCTTGAGTTTCTATTTATGTTTTCTAAAAAATGAAATAAAACCTTGTAAAAAAAGGAACAGGGGGAAATTGAGTCGAAATTATCGGTTTTAAGTGGTTTAGGAGATTTATCAAATTCAAGGGGGGAAAGGGGATTAAGTAAAAAAAGAGACGGACTGTCATACCTTCAATTTCAGAGAAAAAGATTCTACACTAATAAAAGCATTAAACTATTATTTGAACGTACATCGTCTGAAGGATTTCAAGTCAAAACTCCTGAACAGGCAAAACCGACAAATGCTGGGTCTAAGCCAAGAAAAACTACCTTTTCTTAGTTTCCAAACTCTGAATTTATCAAGTGATTTTTATAAACGGTGATAATATTAAGAATATCAATAACAACAATAACAATAACAATAACCAACAGCCATACCACGCTGAAAAAACCAGTTCTCGTCAGATCACTGAAGTTAAGCAGCGTTGGGCGCGGTTAGCACTTGGATGGGTGACCATTCGAGAAAACTGAGTGCTGTTGGCACATCGTGGGTGTGGTGAGCCCACACTTGTAGTTATTTACTACAAGTTATCAACCTAGAAACACTACCCGAATCGGGTAGTGTCACGCCTACCCCGAAAGGGAAATGGCTTAATGGTATACAATAAATACATCCATAAATGCTTGTCATTGATGCAAGAAATCACAAGAAATGATTTTTTTTAAGTTCTCCTATCGAAAAATTGATTTGGCCCTCGCAAAATTCACTGGATGTCCTTCCTTGTCTCTTGTGTGAGATAGCTTTTTTGTTTGAATTAATTTATTTTATACATTGAGAAAAGAGCAAAAATAATTCACTTAAAAAAATACAATAATATTGGAACAATGATTCTTGTTGAAGGTCATTTATTATTTGTTCATAATCAAAAAGTCAATGGAAAACTAAAGATTTTAGAAAAAAGGCAACTTCCTAGCATTACCCTGAAAGAAGATAGTTATAAACAATAAGCAATTGTTTAAATAAGCATACTTGTCCACTTGCATTAATTATTACCTCACTAAGTGAAAAGTGGACAAAAAGTTCAAGAGTTCAGAAAAATCCGCAACTTTTTAGCACTTATCTAAGAAACAAATAGTTATAAACAATAATGATTTGTTTAAATAATTATATGAGTTAAATTGAATTAAATCATAACTCACACCAGGTGAAAAGTAGACAAATGATTCAAATTTTCAAAAAAATTCTCAACTTTCTGGCACTATTCAAATCAAATATTATAACAATGATAAGAAATTGTTTAAGCAATTAATTTTGTTAACTTAAACTATAATTCACTTCACTCTAATTTAAAATTAGACAAAATGTGGAAATTTTTTGAAAAAACTGCTATTTTCTAGCATTATTCTAACAGAATATTATTAACAATGATAATGAATTGTTTGAAAAATTACTTTTGTTAACAATAATTAAGTATTGCTTCAGTTTAATCAAGAATTGGGAAAAAAAGTGGAGAATTTTTGAAAAAACCGCGACTTTCTAACTATATTTTAAGAGAAAATTGCTAAAAGTAATAATAAATTGCTTAACAAAATGTAAACATCTTATTATTAGTATAAAGTAGTATTTCATGTATAAGAAATAATTTGTATTAGAAAACCCAATTTTTTCACTTATGGGTTTTTTTGAGACCCCATAAAACATACTTATGGGGGTGATATTTAAAAAGTAATATTTTATTCATATTCCATGGCTAATTGTGAAGAGAAATGTCGAGTTCCAACTCGATTCAGCTAATATTGACGCTTCCGAATGGTGTTTACAAAAAACGTCTCTTTTTCTCATGAAAAATACTTGTTGAACTTCATGCAACTTGCACCACCTCTAAATACCATTTTTTTCAAAACAAAAAAGTGAACTTATTTCTGTGTGGATTCGAAGAAATATCCGGGCGATATTCATGAAAATTAAAAAAAAAATGTGGATCACCCTAGTGTATAAGGTATAATTTACCACGTTTTTTTTTCGACTAACGTGTCACATAAATGTATTATTTCTTTTTACTTCTATATCGAAGTTTTATTTTCAAAATGCAATTGTAAGGAAATTGTGACATTCATTTACGTAGTGAAACTGAGAAAAATTCAAGATCTATAATGTAACATTTTATTTAATCAAGCCAGACAGTATTTCAATTTATATTTGACATGGACAGAAGTGAATTTATTGCTAAATAGCAGTAAAAAATTATGTTTTTACAATAAATGCGAAATAAACATTTTTCTACATTTTCATTGCATTATTTAAATTAAAATAATTATTTTTGATACCGAAAACTTGCTACAATCGGTTAACTTTTGCTCGTTCTAGTTAAAATTGGAGCTTTTTTATTTACATCTTGATCCTGCAATATAAAAAATTTCATTTGAAGACCCGACACTTAAGAGTGAAAGAGTTGATTTTGTACAATAACGGTTGAAAAAGTGGGAATAAATTATATAAAAAGTGCATCATCTTCAAACTTTGATGATGGCAAAATATCGAACGTTTATAAATTTTTGGTATTGGGAAGTCACTTAATTTACAGAAGTCATGAATTAGATACTTGAATCAGGAAATTTTCAATCAATGAGATTTTCGTTAAAGACAATTGAATTCAAAAAAATACTTCAAATTCAGTCCTCTTGAAGAAGGAAATTCAATTTCAATTTAGTTGTACCAAATTGTCAAACCTCACAATAACAATTGCGGAGCAATTTTCGAAATCGTTATTTTAGGGACTTTAGGATAATAAAACAAAATACGCGGGACCAATGCGAAAATCACAGGTTGATTTAACAAAGAACTGATTTAGATATTTTGTAAATTTCACATTTTCCCGTTTATTTTTCCAAGAGATATTCATCTCGAAAAAGATGGAAAATCTCTAATGAGTCGATTTTGAGGTGGTAATTTTCCACCTATTGCAAAAACATAAATTTTTATCGACATTTGACATTCAAGTTACTTTTTCTCATGTCACAATTGGTTACAAAAAACTTTGCAATAATAAATCTTGAATTTTTGTCAGTTTTCTCATGCACATAAATGTGACGTTTTTCTTAACCCTTCAACTGGAACTGAATTCATATTCATGTGTGTGAATTTGGCGACATTTCTTTCTTTGTCTTATTCAAATTACCCAACCGGCATTGCGAAAAAGCGACAAAAAATATTAAAAAGATATATATATATTTTTTTTCGGTATTGGGTATTCGGTTTTGATTTCTTGGGAATCGAACCGAAGGGCCTATGACAAAGCCACCGAACGCGTCCTCGGGTTGCGGATAGAGGGTCCCTGTACCAAGGGTTTCTGCTGAATATGGTTACAATAATTAATAAGCAGTCGCGGACAATTGTCCAGGGATGGTCCCAAAGGAATAACTCCTAAGCGAAGGCGTAACAACCGTGCCGAAAGCTGAATGGCACCTGGGTGAGGTGTCTCAAACGGTGACTCTGGGATACCGGGCGACCTCTCAGAGTATCAGCCCTATCCTTGCACGCGGGGGTCTACAAGGATGGACTAACCCTTTCCCTAGCTGCTTGTGGGAACAACAATGACAACACCAAACATAGTTGTAGGAAGTGCGGTTCAAAACAATCGAACGCGCAGGGCTCCCGACAATGGGTCGGACAACAATGCCGACTACCCTAGAGTTGGGGGAGCCAATCAAGACGGAGTCAATGCGATTGACCGGCGGAATCTCATTACTTTTAAGTGGACGGATCGACTCAGGGAAGACCTGCTGGAGTGCTATGATACCAGTATGGCCCCTGAACGAAAAGGTTACATGGCGCGACTGCATGCTCTGTGGTGCGAGAAACACCCAGAGCTCTCGGATTTTTCGCAAAAACGTCTGCGAAACCGTGCCGAGGACCTCCGGAAAAGGGGTTATATAAGCGCAGCGCCTACACAACCGCAGCCAGAACAAGCCGGCAACAGAGAAAGAGAGGCGACACTGAGACCAACCTCGAACAGGCATCCAATAGAGGAAGAACGATGCTTCAAGACCCGGAGAAACATCAACATTCAGGTTTCTCCCAAGCCCAAAGATCTGACTGAACTGGATGATGAGCTTCGTGGAGATTTTTCCGAAGAATCCGACCTCTGGACTATCAATTGTAGTGTGTACAATGCAGCGAGAACTTTGGCAGGTGCAAACCGTAAAACAAAACCAACGGTTGATCATAAGACCAAAATACGAATGCATCAACTTAGCACAAAGATAGGCTGGGCAAGACAGTACGCGTCCCGCATTCAGTGTGTGATTGACTACATAACATCTGGCAGGACTTTCACTGCCAAGGTTCGACAGTTCGCGCGCGAACTGCGGCTCCGTCATCACACAATCAACAAGTCAAAGCTACTGACCATCAGGCACCATATTGTTGACAGAATACGAATACTATCTAACTCTAGCAGAAGTCTAGAGCGGAGAGAGAGGTGGGTCAAAGAAAATCAACAGTTTTCGTCTGACCCATCTCGACTCTTCCAAGACCCTCCAGTTACTGTCGACCATCCGCCCAAACCAGAGGAGGTCGAAGCATTTTGGACAGAAGTCTACGAAGTCCAACATCCACTTGAAGAAGGCTCAAAGAACATAAATAGCTTCAAGGAGCTGTGCAATGCCCTCATAACAGCTGAGGAGGAATGCCCACCTATCACTACCGAGGAGGTGAAAAACGTTTTAAGAGGCATGAAGAACTATTCCGCTCCGGGACCAGATGGTATCAAGACCTTCTGGTGGAAGAAGTTTGCTTCAACCCACCAGCATCTGGCCCGATTTTTCACCTCATATCTAAAGTCGGCAGAGCCTATTCCGGGGTGGTTGGTGGAAGGGCGCACAGTGCTCCTGCCGAAGACGGGCAACTTAGCTCACCCTAAGAATTACAGGCCAATAACTTGTCTGAACACACTGTATAAGATCTTCACAGCTATCCTAAATGATAGGATTGTTCGGACAATTGGACCTGTCTGGCGAGAGATGTATGAACAACGTGGCTCAAAGAAAGGCGTAGCAGG
>CAKNYM010012996.1:0-31873 GCA_932195095.1 Andricus curvator | reverse complement strand
GAAATATCTCAAAAAATACGCATCCTATGAAAAAATATCCCTAATAAAAACTTTTTATTTTCGAGGGGGAAAAGTGACTTTCAAAAAATGCCCTCCCCCCCCCAGGAGGCAGTGGTGGGGGTAACTTTGTAATTTCAAATGGGAACCTCAATTTTTTATCACAGATTCGGATTCTCCTTTATGAGATACGTCAGTTTTATTCGAAAGATTTTTTTCGATTCGTCATTTTTTTTCGATTCCTCGATTCCCCCCCCTTCCTGGGGGTTGGGATTGGGTAAACTTCGTCAAAATCGCTTTTCCCCCTCGAAAATAAAAAGTTTTTATTACAGATATTTTTTTCATAGGATGCGTATTTTTTGAGATATTTCGAAGTCTCAAGTTCTAAAAAAACACCCTGTATATATATATATATATATATATATATATATTTAATAGAGGACACATTAGAAACTTTCATTCCAAATATATGGCATTTACCTTTGTTACCATTCTTCGATAGCGATTTGGTATTATTTGTTTCTGTCCACTTCATAAATCGGTCGTACGTTGCTTTTTATTTTGTTTTTGATTATTCGGCCAGCAAGTTTTCGGAAGCACTTGCAGCGGCTTGAGCAATATCTGGTTGAGTACAGTGTTCACTAGGGCGTATCGAAAAAAAAAGTTGTTTGCGCGAAGTTTTAATAGCAATGAAAACTTTCTTTTGGGAGTCAAAAACACTCCCCTAAAGTTTCATAAAAAAAAATCCGTCTGTCTCCGCATGGTAGATATAGCTAAGAATCACAAAAAACAACGCACTTCAAATTTGAACAGCAAAAAATTGTGTTTTGTGATTTAAATTCTCAATAAAAATAGTTCAAAGCAAGTCGATTTATACCTGTATAGCGATAATTCCATTACCATATTTTTTACCCTCCCTAGTTGACTTTGAAATTTCAGGACATCGAAAAAAGTCGACATTTTCGCTTTTTTCTTCGATTCATGGTAAATTTCTCGACTATTTGACCATATAATGTGTGATATACGTTAATGAGAATGTATTTTCAATATGGTGTAACAATAATATATAAGAAATGTTGACATTAAAATAATTTTTACTGACTTTGAATTACAAACAAATATTTAAAAGGGATATATTGCTCTTTATTTGACATAAAATTAATTTTCGGTATATAAATCATCAGAAAAAATAGTTCGATGCAAGTGAATTTGTACCTACATAGCAAAAAATGATTCAAATATTTTTTACCCTACCTAAGTGACGTTGAAATTTCCAAATATCGAAAAAAATAGACTTTCTCGCTATTTTCTTAGAGTTACGGCAATTTTTTCGGCTATTTGACCATGAAATGTGTGATATACGTTAAGAAGAATGCATTTTCAATATGTTACACCAATAATATATGCAGAATGTCGATATTAAAATCATTTTCATTGATTTTGGATTACAAGAAAATATCTGAAAGTGATATATTGCTCTTTATTTCACAGCAAAATTAATTTTCGGTGTCTAAATAAGGTAAAAATGTTTTCGAGTGTATATGTATATTATTGTTGCAATATATTGCAAATACATTCTGATTAACGTATATCACACATTATATGGTCAAATAGTCGAGAAAATTACCATGAATCCAAGAAAATAGCGAAAAAGTCGACTTTTTTCGATTTTTTGAAACTTCAAAGTCAATTAGGGAGAGTAAAAAATACTTTAATGGAATTATCGCTGTACAGGTATAAATCGAATTGCTTTGAACTATTTTTATTGATAATTTAATTCTCAAAAAAATTCTTTGCTGTTCATATTGGAAGAAGTGCTTCGTTTTTTGTGATTTTTAGCTATATCTGCGATGCGGGCACAGAAGAAATTTTTTTTTTTATGAAACTTTAAGAGAGTGTTTTTGACTCCAAAAAGAAAGTTTTCATTGCTATTAGAACTTCGCGCAAACAACTTTTTTTTCGATACGCCCCAGTGTTCACCGGTTTGATCGGAATCTTTATTTAAGTTCATCTTGTTTTCACGATTAGAAGGAAAATTTCACTTGCACTCTGACCACGTCGGTTCTTACCTCTCACCTGTCATCAGCTGTTCAGAAAGTTGCTTATCTGTAAAGTGCGTATGCGCGTTCATTCCGCTGACGTGGAAACTATATAAGAATCGAAGTACGAATGTGCCAATATTATTCCCAATTTGTTATCAGGAATGAGTCACTTTGCATATAATGTAGAAACATGGAACGGCCTAATTTCAAGGGTGTTGTTGCAAATAAAACTTTCCTGGATGAAAATAGCAAAAAAATGGTTTCTTTTTTTGTTTAAGAGTCTTAACTCTTGACCTATGAAGGCTATATGAAGCTCTTTACCCAAAAAAGTAGGTCAACAATGGCCAACTTTAGGAGGCCATAACATTTTCCCGTGAAATTAGCACGTTCCAAAGTACAGATACAAACTTAACACGGTACAAAAGTACCAGATGCCTGAACTTTTATAGAATGAGTCACGCACTATCAGATTCTATAATTGAAATTTTTTTTAGGTAAATGGGAGTCAGTAGTATTCTTCGGATAGGATATTGTTGATTTTTTTATTTTCACCCATTTACAACACACGACGAATTATTTAGAATTTCTCCAAGTCTTTGGTATTCTCAAAACTTTTTGAATTCTCTGAATGCACTAAATTTTACTGAATTCTTCTGAATTCTCGAAATTCTTTTGAAGTCTCAAGATTCTTTTAAATTCATAGAAGTCTTTTGAAATGTCTGAATTCCTTCGAATTCTCGGAATTCTTTCAAAGTCTTTTGAATTCACTTAGTCTTTTGACTTCACTAAATTATTTTCAATTCACTGATTTCAGACTTCACTGAATTCTTTTGAATTCTCTGAATTCTTTGAAATTCTTGGAATCCTTTTGAATTTTACTGAATTCTCAGAATTCTTTTGAATTCACTTAGTCTTTTGACTTCACTGAATTCTTTTCATTTCACTGAATGCAAACTTCCATGAATTCTTTTGAATTCTCGGAATTCTTTTGAATTCTCGGAATTCTTTTGATTCCCCGGCAAAAATGGCACAGGAAATATTTCATTCCTCTAGTCGCACAATGGGAATTTATGCTTTCAACGTTTCTTTGGTAGTTTTTCGATCAAGGAATATATTAGATAAGGTCTTATTTTGACGACAGACTTTTTTCTATTTTATAAAAGAGGCCACATGCCACCGAAATAGGAAATTATTTACACTTCTGATTTTCAGAAAATAATCCATTACTTCTGGTGGCATGATTCGAATTGATGTTTTAAAAGTTTGTTGGGTACTTTTTCAAAGAGGGATAACAACAGACAAGGTCTCGTTTTAACAACAAACTCTCATACATTTTTAAAAGAGGTCAAATGCTGGAGAATTTATCAACTTTTACACTTCTCATAATTTTCAGAGATTAATGCATTTCTTCTGGTAACGTGATTACAGTTGATATTCTAAAAGATTTTTAACTAGGTTTTCGATCAGCGAAGACAACAAACTAGGTTCCACTTTGACGGCAAACTTATTTGTTCTAAAAAGGGGCCAAAGAGCAGCAAAGGTTCGAATTATTGAGACTTCTCCTTGCTTTTTGAAAACAGTGCATCACTTCCACTCGCATAATTGATATTTATGTTTTAAAAGTTGTTTCAGTAGTTTTTCGAACAGAAAAGACAACAGAGACATGGTACCATTTTGACGACAAACTCTTATCTATTTCTAAAAAGAGGCTAAATTCCACCGGTGCTGGAAATTACTTAAACTTCTTATGATTTTCAGAAAATAATGCATTAATTCTGGTGGCTTGTTTGAAAATAATGTTTGAATATTTTTGCTTATTCTCTTTCAGACAAGAAAGATAACAGTTTCTCATTTTGACGATAAACTCTTATCTATTTTTAAAAATCAATGAATGTCACAGAAGTTAGAAATTATTTACACTTTTCGTGATTTTGAAAGCATAACGCACTACTTTCGATGGCATGATTTGAATTTAAGTTTAAAACATTTTTTTTTGTAGTTTTTCAATCAAGGAATACAACAGACGAGGTTTCACTTTGATGAAAAACTCATATCTAATTTTAAAAAAGGCCAAATATAACTTATTCTTCCTTTCGGAAAATACTACATCACTTCCGGTCGCATGATTCGAATTTATTATTTAAAAATTTTTTGGTTAGTTTCTCCATCAAGGAATACAACAGTCAAGGCCTAACTTTGGTAACAAACTCATAAATATTTTTAAAAAAGGCCAAATGTCAGCAAAGTTACGAATTATTAAAGCTCCTCGTTAGTTTCAGATAATACTGCATCACTTCAGGTCACCTGATTAAAATTCATATTTCCAACCATTTTTGGGTAGTTTTTCGTTCCAAGGAATACATTTGAGAGGGTCCCCCCTTGACGATGTTACGAACCGTCCTGCTACATAATTAAATTTTGTATTTAATCTATTCAAAATTAAAGTCAACTCGCCAGGAAGGTGTACGCAACGTAAGAAGTATCAGATGTAAGCTGGCGTGAACATTCTTTCACCCATGCTAATAAGTTAGAGTAGAATATACAGATGCATGAGCTGCGTGAGAATAAGAGAAAATTAAAGAGAGAAGATGACAATACGAATGAAAGCGCGCATACAAACACCGTGCGGCGCATGTACCTATGCTCAACTACATCCAACGATTCGCCCGCGGTGCGAGGGCATTTCCTTCTCTTCCAACGTTCTTCCGATTTAAACAAACGATCTTTTCGGGCAGCTATTCTGACCCATAATAATTAACCCTTAATAATAATTTTTAATTCACTATTGCTTCATTAACAATTTTCTTATTATTACAAAATACTTTCAAAATTATTACTTGAAGCTAACGGATTGTTTAAAAACTATTAAAATCCATAAAGTAAATTGGGAGCAAATTAATTATCAACAGTTAATTAAATTCAAAATAGAATTTTAAAGTATTAAATTAAGAGATTAATTATGACAGTCAACATTTTTGAGAAGTCAGCAATTCTCAATATAGCTTCCTACCATACTTCTCTTTCAAATTGTCGCTTGACAACGTCAGTCTAATCAAAATTAGTAATGCTTGCAAATATGCCCTACCTCACCTATGCATTCGTACTTTCGAGGCGGTCGCACTAATAATCTCATGGCACTTCTTTACTACTCCTTGTACCGACTAGAAGTACTAAGGAATCCGGGGAAAGCACCGTTTTCCTTTGCCCGTCCGCACTCTACACGTAAACTAGCTGGGCAGCGACGTCGTTAACAATTAAATTTAGTCATTGGTCAAGAATGAAGTTTTCAAATGGTACCATCGGACCCGTATCGCTTATTTCTAATCATATCAACGGATGTCGCCCTTCAAACGGCACCAACGGACCCAAATTTCTATAGTAAATTCGGAAGTATTGGGACTGGATATGAACTGACGTCGCCCTTCAAAAAAAAACGGACTCACATTTCTACTCAAATCGGGAAGGCATCGAATTACATCATCGGACCTAATTTTACAGATCACGGCGTGCCTCGACTGACTTCAACCCAAAAGGGCTTGCATATACCGGGGGGTTTTTTAAATATACTTCTGGGATGCCCCACGATCATTTTGAGCCCAAAAAGAAAAACATCGCTTGGGCCCTTTTTGAGAGAAATTTTTTTTGATGTTTTCGAAGAGGTTAATCAACATATTTTAATGAAAATAAGTTGAACGTGGAATTTCATTGGCTCAAACCATTCAGTTTGGCATCCAAAAAAGGGCTACACGTGCTGAACATCTTACGAGAACTGAAACCCTTCAATATTTTTGAAAAATGGTGAAAAAGTGGTGATAAATCAGTTTTTTGAAAATTTCCTTTTCCCAGTTCATCCTACGTCCCAAACACCTTAACAAGAATTAAAGTGCTTGAAATTTTCTGCAAAATGAAAAAAAATCGAATGTTCTATCTCTAAAAGTTTGGGAGTTATGGTCCTAAGAATTTGATTTTAAGCGAATAATTTGAGTGCAAAAAATATATATAGTTTTGGGGAAATAACTTATTTCCTATGCATATCTGGTAAAAATTCCCGAATAATTAATTAAAGAAGACCTACTTTTGTGTAGCTCTAAAAAAACAATGGTCTAGCTGTAATAGAACCAAAATTATGGCCTTCTGAATACGACCCTTTTTTATGAAATTTTGTTTAACATCAATTTTTTAAATAAAATGTATCGTTTTCCAAAAGAACTCATTTCCCGAGAATGTATAGAATGTATAGAACTTTAGGCAATACAATGCAAAATTATGTTAGTTGGTGCGAAGCAGGTTCTGTAAAATCACAGGCCCAACATTATAATAATTGTACCCATTCTTCTCTTTTCATTGCTCGTGAAGACAAAACACTTCTTCAGCTGATCCCTGCACCTGAACTACATCTGATGCTGGGTGTTGTAAATACCATGTTTACGAATTTGCTGGCTGAATTCGAAGGTGATGTTACTCGGTGGGCAGAATCGTGCAACGTTCAGCGAGAAATAACGCATGGATGTCCAGGTTTCAAAGGAAATTCATGTAAAAAATTACTTGACAAAGTAGATTCACTACGTGCTACAATCATGTTTTGGTAATCACCTTGATCCTTTTTTGTGGATAAAATCGAGAATTTCAAGAAGAGTTATTTGGATTTGGATATTTCTGTTACTCCTAAAGTACACGCTGTATTTTTCCACATACCTGACTTCTGCGAAGAAATGAAAACAGGTCTAGGATTCTTTAGCGAACAGGCGATGGAGTCTGTTCACTCAGATTTTAAAGCCGCCTGGACAAAATATAAAGTCTCTAAGAATCATCCAGATTACGCAATCAGGCCACAACATGCATTATGTGAATATAATAATAGTATAATAATAATAATAATAGCCTTCACTCATTTTAAGCTTACAATCATATTTTCATAATATCGTTAATAAAAGTTTTCAGTTCATAATTTAATTAATTAAGTCTTCATTTAATTCAAGCACAAGATACACAATATGATAAAAACATTTTTCCATGTCTCATCCTACAGAAACGAAAAATAAAAATTTCAACAAAATCCCATAAAAAGCGTAATTTTCAGGAGGCCATAATTTCGATGCGATTAGAGCTAGAGCAATATTTTTTCTTAGATCTACTCAAAATGAAGTCTTCTTTAATTAATTATTAGGCCATTTTTACCAGATATGCATAGGAAATAAGTTCTTTCCCCAAAACTATTTTTTTTTTCATTCAAATTATTCGCTTAAAATCGACTTCTGAAGACCATAACTCGTTAAGGTGTTTGGGACATAGGATGAACTGGAATAAGGCAATTTTCAAAAAACTGATTTTTTCCCACTTTTTTCACCATTTTTCAAAAATATCGAAGGGTTTCAGTTCTCGTAAGATGTTCAGCACCTGTAGCCCTTTTTTGGATGCCAAACTGAATGGTTTGAGCCAATGAAATTCCACATTTAACTTATTTTCATTAAAATATGTTGATTAAACTCTTCAAAAAAATCAAAATAAGTTTTTTTTTTCTTTTTGGGCTCAAAATGATCGTGGGCCATCCCAGAAGTATATTCAGAAAAAACCGGCATATGCAAGCCCTTTTGGGTTGAAGTCAGTCGAGGCATACAATGAGATACAATAGACGTACGGCCGCATAGTTAAATTAATTAAAAACTATAAGCAAAGATCGTTTCTTACTGTGCTGGATGTATCGATTATGCAAATCAGCTTAGTGCACCCAGTATAGAAACGGCAAACGAAAAATTGAATCCTTGCCCACTTCTTCTTTACGAATGTGTAAACATTTTTGTTTTTTTTTTCCTTCCGAATTCTACCAGCTACTTTCTCCTTCATTTTCTGTTATTTTGAATAAATTCGAAGGTTAATATAGAGTCAGTGCGTTAGTTATTCGAAAGAAAACCCTTTTTCATCATCGAGACTCAACGCTCGCATGGAAGCCGAAAATGGACCATCTTGAATTAATAAGATGTGATTCACGATCCCACAAAATGAAACAAATTCATATTTGTATTTGTTTAATTTGTACCAACATAGACCAAATTGAAGGGAAAAAACGATGGCCTTTTTGAGAAAATTGATTGTAAATATTGTCTCATTTTTCGTAATAACGAGACGAGATATAAATATTCGAAAAGAAAATTGATACCCCACGAAACCTTTTTGAAAAAGTCTCTCAGCACTTTTCTTTATCTTGCGTTTTTTAGTTGTCTGCTAAAATGATCAAAATTGGAAGAAATTGGTTTGCGAAACTATTAGGTGTTATTCAAATAAACAATTTTTGTCCTATGCAATTTTTGGTCTGCCTGTTACCTTTTACAAAAAACACAAAAAAAAGCATATAATTCTCGATTTGTATGCACTGTTTACGGATATTTTGCAGGCTTATATTTAGAAGTAATTAGATTATGGTAATACGCATATAATTTCTTGTGCAAATTTTTACATTTGATCCATTGTTTATATAAAAGAATCTCAAACAAGTTTTGCAAGCAAGTTTCTTTAAACCCAATTATCGATTAAACTTGTTTCTTTTATTCAAACAATGGGTCAGAAGCAAAAATGTGCACAAGAAATTTTATGCGTGTTATCGCATAATCTAATTAACTCTGAAGACGAATCTGCAAAATACCCATAAAAAATGCATACAAATCTTTTATTATTTGCTTTTTTGCGAGATCATTCTGCATAATAGCCATTAAAAAATCTCGGCGACGCAGAAAAATGAAATGTAATATTTACTAATCAAGAAAGCTAAAGTGTTTCTTGTAATCGTAACAGTAAAAACTGCTCTTAATGAAGAGGTGAAAATGTTAAATGCACTTAGCATTTCGTAAATGTCACAGTGATGTTAGGGTGAATTTAACGGTAATCCTTTAGTAAAATAAACCTCTATTCCCTAGTATGAAATACGGTAAGGTATGTAAAATCCACTGAACCGAGATTACAATAGTGGTGTAGTGGATATTACAGAAGGATCGGTACATGCTACCGATCCGAGTAGCTCGTTTAGCTCGCCCTCAAAGTCGTAATAACGCAACCTATCCGCGCGGACCACCGGATGAATTCATGACGCCATCGGCAATGGATGGATTGCATCACCTAAAAAACATTTATTTTTGACATTTCTGTGACAGTCGTCACATTACTCCATATCCCCACTTAGAAATGAAGGGGTTTTATAATAAATAACACAATTTTGAATGGCACATCTTATTCACAGGTCGCGTACAGTTGGGAGTTTATTGGAGCAAGACGTGTTTGCGTTCCGCGACTGTTCCAGGTAACTTGTATGGATATGAGGTAAATGCGAGAACTTTTGTCGTGTGCCGCGATGGCATGAACTCGTATTCAAAAGTCGTTACCGAGGTCGCCACCTTAGTTACAAATGCATTTCGAAATTATTTCACAGATCGCAACTCGTGTAATAGTGTAGTGGTTAAGCTAATCGACTTGCGTGCTTAGGTTTATGCGTTCGAATCCCCCTCGTTGCGTGCGAAATTTTAATTTTATTATAAGCGTTGTAATTTACGAATACCGATTAATTATAAGTATATCCAAAAATATATCTCAGAATTAACCGTGTGTTTATTTATTAATTATTTTTTAGCAATATTTTTTTACAATTTATAGAGCCGTCGAAACTATAGTCTGTACCGTTAACATAAGTTATAGATCTGTTTATATTATACGTCAAACTGACATGATAATTCGTAATTGCAGCATCGAGGAACAGTGCAGAATAGCGACTGGATCGGTAAAATCTACTGATCCGCAGGTCAGCACCACTTGAAAGTCGGTACTGGTAACCATCAATGATATATAGTCATATTTAGTTGCCTATAATTGTAAAATCTACTGAACTGTCGTGTTGTCCAATGTCCATATACGTACTTGGAAGATCAGTAGATTTAACTTGGTTTTCAGTAAAATGTAAGGTTCTTTTTTCTGCGTGTACCTATCCTATGTAGCTTCCGGACACGAGAAAATTCAGAAATAAGCCTGAATCTTGATTCAGGTAGATTATCTTGAGGGTTTTGTCAGATGTAACTTACAGTTAGCGTAGGCTTTGTGACCTTAGGTTGTAACGGAATCCGTAGCCCTACAACTTGCCGGGGTGAGGTAAAGGGCGAGGAGAACAAGCGTGGGCGTGCCAACGGGTCTGCTTAACTATTTTGCCGTCAGGATCGGTAGCTTCTTGCCTTAAATTTACCACATGAAAGCTTTTTGTTTCTGCGTGTTTTTTAACATTTATTTAAAAGCAATCATTTTTTTATATACATTTATTTTTTCGTGAAGAATCAATCGACGTTTATCTATTGTTAAATTTTTGAAATAATCATTACAAGCCGAGAAATTAGCCTTCAGAAATAGGGTAACTTTGACCAATCATATGTATTCATTTTTTTCTGATACTCGGCGCATATCAGACTTCTCTAAATTCCAGCGTTTTGTTGGTCGAGCGAATTTTGAACAACAAAAAACTTTCAGTGAGAAAGTTGTTAACTACAATACAAAGAAGCTTTCTGAAAAATTTTAGCTCAGTCGCATTGATATTTTAGAAGTTATTAATGTCTTAAGTCGCTAGCGTCTAGGCGAATCGCGCGCGGACGTTAGCGAGAATCTCAACTACAGTTCGCTGGCGCCAAAAATAAAAAGTAATCAAATAATCAGGTAATATCAAAGTACATATTATGATTAAATAGGGTTACCATCTGGGTTGGGTGAAAAACCAGGACATTTGGCCTATTTTCAAGAAAAAACCAGGACACCAGGACAGACCTCGAAAAAAGAGGACATGTCCCGAAAAACCAGGACGGATGGTAACCCTAGATTAAATAAGTAAATAATATGGCATAATGTACAATAATTTATTTATTTCATATTCTGTACAATATAATAGTTCTATTTTTGAGACAAACTTAACAAAAGCATATAATATCTGACATCATACCACAACACTTTTTTTTAATTTGCAGTGGGTGAGAATAATTTTAAAAAAATTGTTCATTACGTTATAAACAAATTAATGAACAAAAGTTATTTTCTTCATACCTCGGTCGAAAGTACGTACTTTCGTCCCTAATATCAGAGACGAAAGTTCAACATTTACTCCCTGTGGGAAGTACACGCGCGCCCTCTATAACGGCGGGAGGAAAGAATTTCTCATTAACATTTACTCCCTGTGGAAAGTACACGCGTGCCCTCTATAACGGCGGGAGGAAAGAATTTCTCATGTGTATTATACTAATTGTTAACCTCTGTCATTGCTGTTGTTACCTCTAACCTTAGAAGTAGCTGTTTTGTCGTCAATTAATTGAATATTAATTCAAAAACCTAGCAACAATGAATAATACGTTGTCATCTGATGATTCCTTAGACGAGAAAGATGTTGTGAGATATTTCGATGCAGAAGCACAATTGATAGTAAATTATTAAACTTGACTCTTCGAATGTATTGGATGCCTGCCCCCCACGACCAGCAGCACTCGCTTCGCTCGTGCCGCAAATGTCGGGGGCAGGCATCAATAACATGCTTATCAACATTTAAAGTCAAAAAAAGTAAAATTAATAACGTACTTTCGACCGGCTATGAAGAAAAATCGTATACACTACGCGGGCCGAAAGTTGAAATCTCGGTCCTGCGCGTCATGATGCCCTCGGCTTCGCCTCGGGCAGCATGACGCGCAGGGCCGAAAATTCAACTTTCGGCCCGTGTAGTGTAATATACTATTTTGAGATTATGAATGTTTTGCTTATTGAAGTCCAGAGTTTTGGTATAAAATGTGCGAGAAGTAAAAGTTTTATCACTATTAATTGCAAATATATGCTATTTGACAAGCGTGGGCGTGCCAACGGGTCTGCCTATTTTGTCGTCAGGATCGGTAATTTCTTGCCATAAGTTTACCACATTAAGGCTTTTTGTTTCTGCGTGTTTTTTAACATTTATTTAAAAGCAATAATTTTTTCATGTACATTATTTTTTTCATGAAGAATTAATCGACGTTTATCTCTTGTTAAATTTTTGAAATAATCATTACAAGCCGAGAAATTAGCCATCCAAGGTAGGGTAACTTTGACCAATCATATTGTTAATATGATAAATATTATTTAAAATTTGACTATTAAGATACATAGCTTATTCTTTTACTAATCTAGACATATGACACAAGTCATATTTTTCACAATACTTTCGGACAAAATACCCAGCTGCGATATCCTTCCAAAAGCCTATGAACAGCCCTCCTAATGCGTGCGGGGCAGATTTGGTTTGCTTACCCGGTTAGGCCCTTTAAAAAAAGTTATGAAGGTTTGAACTTTTCGTTTTACAATAAAAAATGGAAGAGTGACGACTCGACCGGGAATTACCTAATACGGGAGCTGAAGAGTGTTGACAAGAAACAGACACTATCTCAACGCTTCAGACTGTGAAGAACTCTGAAGCATTTTTATGCCAAAAGTAAGCCTCGTACCAAATTTTGCTTGAAGACGGTTTATTTAAAAAAAATTTGCGTGCACTATCCCATAGTACAAAGAATTGTATATGTGGCCGGGCAGCCGTAAATTCGGTTTAAATAACCTATAATAGTGCCTACAATAAATTATATCTATTTTATATATGTAAAATCCGACAGTAATTTAATTTAAAAAATATATATTTTTAGATATCCGAGGATAAACTCAAAAGGCTAAATTTTCATGTATTTTTGCTTACAGATTGTAGTACCTCCATTACCTGGTAAAGCCTGGAAGCGGCAGATGCCCTTCCGAGGTGACGATGGTATTTTTGAAGAAGATTTTATCGAGGATCGCAGAAAGGGTTTAGAAACTTTCGTTAACAAGTAAGCTCACAAGATATACATTTAAGACATCAAGTTAATTTTGGTTTTTGAAAAAAGTAATTTTAGATTCAGAGAAAAATATTACCAAGTGAAGAAATGCATTTTTTCTATTCTAAAAATTTTTTCGTAAATGCTTCTGTTGTTGAAAAATAATTCGGAAAACTCTTAAATTTGAAGCAACTGTGGGTGAAAAATATCTTTTGATTTAAAGTACTATGATTTATGCCAAGTTTGAAGAGAGAAGTACTGGTTTTTATTCGAAGAAAGCCTAAAAAGTAGTCAAAATCCCTTTCCCCGTTGTAATATTGCGGTATTTTATAAGAAATTAAAATTTCATAATGTTATATGATCCCTATACTTCCGCTATCGTAAGAGAAGCCGAGACGATATTGAGGGAAAATCGAGCGTCTAAGAGTCCAGTAAGAAATGAATAGATTCTTGCATTTTATTTATTTTTTTATTTAAATAAAAAGTACATGGCTACTTTTGCGCGTAACGGCTCCAATGGTTTTAAATAATTTAATAATTGTTGGTGGATAATAGAATTTGTTAGTTATAACATTTTGATTTACGAGTTTTGTTCATTATTTCATAACTACTCCCTACTCTTAGAAATAACAGTACAGTTTGTAAGTGAATAATCGTCTTTTATTGAGAAATGATTGTAGAAATATCAACTGTTATTGAGCGGATTTTGTTGGTATTAAAATATTTATCTTTCTTGTATGTGTGTGGACAATTCTCCAGAATCTTGAGATTTTATATAACGAATTTTTAAGAATACATCGTAAGCGATACATATGACCTTTTTCACATTACTTTTGTGGATGATCAGCAGTGTATTATTACTTGTGCGCATCCGTTTAATTCACAGAGATTTTTTTATTTGAGTAATCTTTTCTTTAAATTTTTTTTTTTAATTTGAAGTAAACATAACTTTGATTTAAAAATTATTCTGAGCAACCTCCTGCACCAAGCTAGAGTATAAATTTTTATCTTTCATGAAAGCAATCAATTCTTCGTTTTTGTATTGTACATTTGTATTGGTGGGACTTGGTTGTTTACACTAGATTGATTTTCTTGTACCAGGGACAACAGAAAATAAAAAACAGTTAGGTGTCAATTTGAAGTGATAGCACGGTGGTGTGTAAACACAGTGAAGACATCTTAAATGAGCCAAGTACAGACTTGCCGTATTTTCTTTTTACCAATAGATATGACATTTGTCTTGTATTTGAAAGGGCTTTAAGGTTCAATGGAATAAGTGTTTCAAAAAGTTGAGAACAGTTTGGACAATAGAACAAATTTGAATTTTTCCATTTTCTTATATTCTTACATTCTCTTCAAAGAATTATCAATTATTCAAACAATGTTCATAAACAAATTCAGAGTTTGACTATTTTTCAACGAATAGGTTTGATTTGATTACGGAATCAACTAAGAATGTCTTTCCAATAATCCTTTTTTACAATACTTTGCAAAAATTTACAATTTGTTAGCTGATTAGTGTTCTTACAATATTAAATTACATAAAGATTGAATTATAATTTTTCTATATTAAGGAGCATGAATTAATTATTTATTTCAAGGTTATGTAGTTGAATATTGGTTATAATTCGTAAAATGAAAATTTATTTATATTTAACATATCTCTGTTGCAACTATATAATTTTTTTAAATGTTTCTGCTATTTTGGAATGAGTATCTCAATTCCGTTCTCACAATTATATGAAGTGTTTTGAGATAAATCGTTTCAAAGATTTCAAGCTGTTATTGAACTAAGAAAATATTAATTTAAAAATAAATCCTTTCATACACATAAAGTATTACAATCTAAAAGTGAAATCCTGTCGAGAAAAAAATTATAAAAAAAAAGAATTATTTAAATAATTGAAAATAAACAAAACGAGTTAGGTTGTTTTTCCATCCAATGGGTATTATAGGTATACCATTAAAAATAATTCCACGTTTTAAACATTATTTAATGATTTCTACTGATATAATTGTTATTAACATGACTGAACTGGATGTTTCTGTCGTTGACTGATCCATTTTTATCTAGATTTTAATGAATTATTGAGCAGTAACAATAAAAATAATAGCGCACTGATTCGCCGGTTGGTCACTACACGCTGCAGTCTGCACAGCTATGCGAGAGCGAAGAACGGGAGCTGCGCGCGCGACGTTTATCCATGCGTCCTACTCTAGTACAATGTGATTTACGTAAACAATAACAATTTTTATATTAGTTTTGAGCTGTGTACTAACTAATTAGGGTTCGCTGATTCCGAAAAAGCGATTTACGGAAAAACAACCTAACCCGGTTTAGGTTGTTTTTTCACCCAACGCTTCATATGTAAATATGTTTTAATTTCTTATGAAATTGATTTAAAATGATAATTATAATTATAATTTTCATAAACATATAAAGTAAAATTTATTTGGATGTTTCAATGCAAATATTTATTCATTAATTTTTACGTTGAAACTGATTGATTTTTTCAATATTGAATCATATATTTATTGAATTTTAATTTTAATTTTGTGTGGTAACAGGAATTGATTACTGACATTAATATTATATCATTTAATATTGGCTATGATCTGTGCAATTAAAGCCATACCACGCTGAAAACCCCAGTTCTCGTCAGATCACTGAAGTTAAGCAGCGTTGGACGCGGTTAGTACTTGGATGGGTGACCATTCAAGAATACTGACATGAGTGCTGTTGGCACATCGTGGGTGTGGTGAGCCCACACTTGTAGTTATTTATAACTACAAGAAAAACCTAGAAACACTACCCGAATCGGGTAGTGTCACGCCTACCCTGAAAGGGAAATGGTTTAATGGTATATCTGTGCAATCAAAGTTTATTTATGTTACATACCTCTATTACAATTGAGTAATCTAGCATGACGTCATGGTTATGATAGGATAGGTGGAAATGTCAGGAAGGTTAGCATAGTTGGTACATATTTACAATAAAATAAGATATGCCAAAATTTCAGGTTGGAGTATCGGATAGATTTGATCAGAATCGGGCACTATAACTTAAAATTTTGGATAGTTGATTTCATTTTGTGAAACTGTAAGGTCTTTAACCGATAAAAGGATAAAAAAACATAATTGCGCAAATGCATTTTACACTTGAAAAATATTACTATTTATACATTTATAACTTACTTTTACGTTTAGAATATTTTTTTCCAAAAAGTCGTATGCATTCCCATGTAAGGATGTACTAACTATGCTAACCTTCATGACATTTGCACCTATCCTATCATGATTGTGACCTCTAGCTCAAATACTCAATCATATAATTATTTTAAATGTTTGTCACAAATTCTCGATTATCAAATTCCACCGTCCATTGGTGACTACATGTTTTGGTCTGTTGTTTTTCGCACGTTAACATTTCATTATGCTCTTGGTCTCATTTTTAAGAGGAGATACCAAGCTTTAATTTATCGACGTTTGAATTTTTTCAATTCACTTCCCTGAGGCATGGAGGAGTGGGACTTAATATATCGCTGAGATAACCACGAAAGAAGAGAGGCATTTATCTTAATTCAATTTTCAAAATTATATGTGGATATATTTTTAATGTTTTGTCGTAAGCTGTTGTGTTTCTGAATTGTTTAAACGTTATAATATGATCATTATCTAATGATTTGGCGATGTTTCTTGATTTACAGATTTACAAAAATGGCCGTGAAATGAGGATTTGAAGTCAATTGTCAAAATGACATGTGCATATGTTTTAATTATTTAGTAATGTATTCTGACACGCTCTTATTTTTCTATAAAAATTTATTTAAACATTCCAGTGCAAATATATGTTCAATGATTTTTATATTGCGAACTGAGAATCGGATCAGAATAGGATTTTTTAAAATTATAGGTATTAATTTGTTAATAATTTAGCGGTGTATATTGATGCTTACATTTAAAAAAAATGGCCGTGAAAGTACCCACAAATGTCATTGTACAAAAATTATATTTTTTCAATATATTGAATTACATATGAGCACCTCAGAGCAAAAGGAAGACTCCGCAGAGTCGAGAGGAAAAGCGAGACAATTATCGTTGCGCTGTCTTATTCTTCAGGCATTCTGCGTAAGAGTTTCTCTTTCTAACGGTACTTGTCTCGTTTTTCCTCACGGCTCTGCGGAGTCTTTCTTTTGCTCTGACGTGCTCGTATCTTGCACTTGAAATCTTCAAGTTATATCTCGACATTTACTATTATGTATAGTAATAGTAAATTCTACGTCACATGGATTCACTGAATACACTCTTTGAGAATATAATTTCAGCAAGAATTTGATTGGTCAAGAAATTTGAACGAATAAATAGTGATTCGAAAATTGAGTAAAGGAGAAAAATTAATACAAAAAGTTAGCGCGAGCTTGCGCGCGCACGTAATAGTCTAATACTATTTATAATAGGAAACTTTAATGATAGATTTAATGCTTTCACGTTGATTCATTATAATAAATTTAAAGTTTAAAGAATAAATTTTTAAATTTATTATAATGAATCATCGTGAAAGCATTAAATCTATCATTAAAGAACTCTACGGGGAGAGTTTTCTTACTAAAACTAACACTTTTGGTAAGCTCAAGTCTTCTCAAGCTAAGCTACTAACATCTTTAGCTTTCTTAAAACGGTGTAGGGACAATAACATCGTCCCAAAATTCTTACAGTTGAAAAACCATTTGGGAACATCTAAATCCAAATCAATTCTACATAAAACAAGTTTGCTTTTCTTGAAAGAAAGAATACAACATACCAAATTTACCTTGCACACTACCTCCAAAAAACTATTAAAACTTCACCTTTTCCTATCAAACACTCTCAGATTTGACATTTGGTCTACATTGGACCGCATATCATTTGACCAATCCCAACGGATTAAAGATTTTTGCACTCAAAAAAGAAAAAGAAAATTTGACAAATTACTTCCAGTAAGGCACGCACCATTAACTAACACAGTAAAAAACATCTCTAACCATCCTCTCAGCAATTAAATGATTTCTGCCTTATCTAAAGGACATAATTTTGCAGTAGCTCCCTCCAAACTCCCGAAAGAAGAAATCATCAGTAATTTAGAATCCAAAACATATACCCATCCACCCGAAAAAGCGAATGACATACGGCGTAGGACGGCCAACATCTTACGCCAAGCCCAACTTCCCTCCTCAAACTTAACAAAAGAAGAAAAAACAACAATTAAAGAACTCAATCGGAATAAAGACATCATAATATTACCTGCAGACAAAGGCAATACAAGAGTAATAATGAATAAAGAAGACTATAACAACAAAATCATGAACCTTCTAACTGACGATAAATATAAAAGACTAAAAAAAGACCCCACAAAAACAATACTGAGCAAAACAAAAACCTTTCTAAAAGACTCTAAACTTGACAGCGAAACAATATCTAAATTAATATCTACTTAATCCCATCTCTCCAAAACTTTACGGACTCCCAAAAATCCACAAAAACAATATTCCACTCAGACCGCTCGTTAGCGCAATAAACTCACCAACTCACAACCTAGCACGCTTTCTCGCCAAAAAAAATTAATCCTTTCACAGGAAACTCTATCACACACGTACAAAACTCTTTTGACTTCATCAGAAAAATACAACAGATTCACATTCAACCCCAAGACATCCTAGTGAGTTTTGACGTAGTATCTCTCTTTACATAAGTACCAATCTCTTATGCAATCGATATTATTAAATCCTTTCCAAACTTCCCCTCCAATCTCACACCTTTAATAGAACACTGTCTCACTAATACCTACTTCTCTTTCAATAACCAATTCTACGAACAAACCTCGGGAGCAGCAATGGGATCTCCAATCTCACCTGTAATAGCCAACATCTTTATGGAAAATCTAGAAACTAAAATCTTTAACAAATGCAAACTTAAACCGGAATTTTGGTGCCGTTACGTTGACGACACTTTTGTCATATGGAGACATGGACTAGATGAACTACACAAGTTCTTCAATTTCATCAATAAAATACACCCTAATATCCAGTTCACCATGGAAATTGAACAAAACCAAAAATTACCTTTCTTGGACGTACTAGTTTACAAAAGATCTCATAACACATTAGGAAATGAAGTTTACAGAAAACCCACCCATACAAGCAGATACCTACATGCCTCCTCCCACCACCACCACCCATCTCAAAAGCCATCGGTCATCAACTCCCTTCTATACAAAGCTATCTCCATAACAGATAAAGATGACTTACAACAGGAACTACAAAATGTTGAACAAATGCTAATACAAAACGATTACACAAACAAACAAATTAATAAAGCAATAAGAAAATACACTCAAAAAAATAAGTCAACACAGCCTAGTAAAGAAAGAGAGAGAAAAACGACCATCATCCTACCCTACATTCAAGGTATCACAGAACAAATAGGAAGAATTCTTAACAAACACAACATCCAAACCATATTTAAACCACCTGCGAAAATAGGACAACTTCTAAACAACCCTAAAGATAAAAAGGCACCTTTCAGTGATCCGAGAGTATATAAAATCCCTTGTTCTTGTGGCAAAGTCTATATTGGAGAAACCGGGAGGGCGGTAAGCGAACGTGTAAAGGAACATGAGAGTAAAGTCAGGCTAAAACATTTTACGCAATCAGCACTAGCTGAGCATCATATCGAAACATGACATAGCATTTTATTTGACAAAACAACCGTCATCGCAGAAACGTGCATCAAATTTCCAAGAAAACATAGAGAAGCAATCGAAATCTTAAAACACCCTAATAACATCAATAGGTACAATGGATATAATACTAATCCGATTTGAATTTCCGTCCTCCCGGGTTTATTAAAATAAGACTTGATTGGCCAATCAATGTCGACCAGTCCCCACCATAGGGCGCTCTGGCCAATCACAGTCATAGTTTCGCACACGATTAAAACCCGAAAAAGCTTTAATTTTAAAATAGGAAACTTATTTTGTATGTATTGCATCAGTACTTTTCACTAGTTTCTTCAACGCTTGTGCTTGGAAAAGAAACTCGTCAGAAAACAAGGCTTAACCCCGTCATTTATAGAAACTGTATAAATGCTTTATTGATACTTCATATATTTCTCATGTATTAATACATTAAATGAGTTTTCGTATGACATTAGGAAATGAAAAATTCATTGGTTTGTTACACTGAAATAAAATAGTTACAGTTATAAAACAGTTACTACTTTAATTCATTATTTTTTATACAATTTTCATTATGACGTATAGGAGACACGATATTATTCGAAAAGAAAGATTTAACTTTTTTTTTTTACTGAAAACTCTTTTTAAGACGTCATAACTTCAGAAGTATTTATGCCAGAACATTCTTTTTTTTATTGTTTAAAAATTTGTGAACTTATTTTTCGCTTTTTAGAAGTTTTACTTAAAATGGACCAGAAACGTAGAATTAAAAAAAACTTATGTCTTTCAAACTTATTTCTGAAGAGGCGTGTAGGGTAGCAGGGGTTGAATCGAAGGGTCTGTCAATCCCCTGTAAAAGGGATGCATTTAGATATGTAACAAACCTCAAAAAGTTATAGACATACATATATACATTTTTTTTAAATAATGTAAGGCTGAAAAAGACATCCTGGAGAGTCATTGCGTTTACTCGTATCTCTAGCAGTTCTTATAACGATTAGCAATATTACAAATCAAAAGCGTCCTTTATTGCCGATCATAGCAGAAACTTTTTACGATCTAAACGTGCTGGTAGATTTAATAAAATCGCTTTTAATTGAAATGTAAGGTATAAATTAAGACATTTTTATTTACAGAATAGCTGGGCATCCCTTAGCACAGAATGAGCGTTGTCTTCATATGTTTCTACAAGAATTAATAATCGACAAGAACTATGTGCCTGGAAAAATAAGAAATACTTAACTTGGATAAAGAAATTGTCAGTTACTGAAAATCGTAGCATGGCATAATTTGAACTTTGTTACAAACTGACAACAGCGACGATAAAGTACTGATCGCCAAGTCCAAGAATTTGAAGACTTTGCGCTAAAACAGTTGACTCGTTAAAATAAGCAGGCGACTATGTATAAGTTTTTTCATTATATTAAATATATAAGGGATATAAATGTGTCATTTTCTTATCTTTTCGTGTTTGATACCAGAAATTGGTACTACCTACACTATATTATAATCTTCAAAATAAGTCATATAGGATTTCTTCTCTTTTACGATCCAGTAGTCCGGCGGATAAGGTAAGCAATTATGCATTTTATATCACAAACGGAGGACATTTTTTTATCTATTTGGCACCCCAGGGATTACTTTCAGGGTGTGGGAGGCAATCGAGATAATGGACCTATTTACCTTAGACACTATTTAAAAAATGTGCCCGTAGGGCGGGCACATTCTCATCGCGCGCTGCGTGCGCGACTCGGAAGTTTGAGCGCTTCTGGGGCACGCGACTGTTGGTTCTCGCGCTCGATAATATATGTATCTCGCATTTCGCGCTCGATAATGTATTTACCTCGCGCTACGCGCTCGGTCATTGTGTTTGCACCACATTTGTGCGCAGGCCTTTTAAAATTAAAGGTCAAAGCATCGACAACTGTAATTTGGTGACTGAATTCTCTTTTGATAAAGCTCCTTCGGCTTTAACGAACACATTCTCATCACGTATATCGTGCTTCGCACTCCATTTTGTCGAAAATGCGAACTTTTCTACATTATGTTCAACTCTATTATATCAAAGGTATATTATATTTATTTCTGTACCTCGATCTGGGGCTGCTTATTCAGACATTGCAAAATAAAGTGCAAATTTTATTCTTAATGATTACTTTAATATTTATTTCTTATTTTGCATTAAATTTTATTATCAGCTACCCTGGAAAATGTATCATTTCAATAATTTATATTATTACAATTCATAATATGCATTGGGGGCGTTATTTCTCAAGTGTACCCACTCAAAAAGTCAAAGTTGTCCGATCTAAGTTAAACTTAGGCAAAGCGTTGTGCTCCCTATGCCATCACATGCTCCCTTACCATGAGCGGTAGGATGGCAATGCCACTCAGCTGGAATTCCGAAATCTACCTTATGAGCTAGGATATTAACAATGAGCATGTGAGCATAGGGGCGAATGTTGAACGAAATGCAGCAAGGTTTAGCCTACAATGTTCCGCTGAAGATCGCATCCTAGAAGCTTCATCCTTATTTCAGTAGGCAAACAAGTACTGCAAGGAAACTGAAATTATTTTTAGTGGCAAGGAAGATCACGAAGCCGAAGGTCTGAAAGCAGATTCGGTGCTGCAGTGACAATCAAAGGGACTTTGCAATACCATACATTTATACCTATTGAAGATGGGAGACTTCAATTGAAGAAATTTTCCTCAGCCACGGAATGCGACTACTTCCCAAAAGAGAAGAAACGAAAAGTAGAAAACAAAGTGAAAACAACTGTCACTATAAAAAAACGAAAGGCTGAAAGAAAGGCAGATGGAAGAGGAGACATCAGCATAAAAAAATATCCAAGCTTTAATTTTAGTTAATTCATGAAACCTCTTTTTCGACCTGACCACTTATTCAATAACTTGATTTTCTGAAATTCAAATTTTTTTTCAAAATTCATCAGTGAACGTAATGCGGGCATTCAAATAATGGCAGTCTCAACCCTGTAAAATACAGAGAGCGATCAAATATACTAGCATATATTATTACTTTTCGTAAAAGCAGTACCATGAAGGCACCACGGTGCGCCGCGGGGCTCTAGCGCCAGCGTCATGCGCGTACCGGAGTACTCAACGCTTATTTTCATGAATTACAAATTTGAATCCCACTTTCTAATCTACATAGTCTTATAGGAAAAAACCTAAGCTTTCTGTTAAGACCAAAAAAAAAAAAAAAAAAAACCTGTCTTATTTCGAAAAAAAGTCAAATTTATTTTTGACCTTCATTTTTGAAGGTCAAATATTTATTTTTTGAAAAAATGCGTAGCACCAATCGAAAGGGCGTGAAAAACTCTATCGAACCTGTACTGGGAAAAATTTTTTTTATCGCTATTAGAAGAGTTAAAAATCGCCGAAATAGACGATATCCACGAAAATCCCAAAACTTTCACCCCCTCCCCCTCGGTGAATACTTATCCGAATGACAAAATTTTTCCCCCATAAACTACTATCCAAAGCGCAACGCTTTGCCTAAGTTTAACTTAGATCGGACAACTTTGACTTTTTGAGTGGGTACACTTGAGAAATAACGCCCCATTGGTATTGAAACAAAAGTATTTTCATTGTCTTGTTTTTATAATTAAAAAAAAGTGCGCATCATATTTAAAAAAATTGTTATTAAACATTTCATTGAAGTTTGTGTCGTTTTCCCATAAACTTAATTTGTTTATTTTCAATGTTATTTTTTACGAGTTAAACTAAAAATCCGCATCCAAGCGTAAGGTGATTCTAAGCAAATTTGAAAATATAATTTAGGCGAAAAATTTTGTTAAATAAAATGTTATCGTAGCTTGTGTCCTTCTTCCACAAAGTTAATTTTTTTATTTCTAATATATTTTTATAACAAGAGTTTGTAACAAATTTGTAGATATTTTTTGGCTGATCAAGTTTTGTGTTTTCATTTTTTTCGTGTCTTGTGTCGTTTTTATAAAAATCTAATTTTTTATTTTCAATCTTATTTTTTACGATTAGAAGCAAATCTACTCATCCTATCTAAAAATTATTAATAACAAATTTGTAGATCCTTTTCCGGTGAAAAACTTTTGGCTATTTTTTTTCGTACCTTTCGTTTTTCAAAGAATTTAATTTTGTTATTTTTACTGTTCTTTTTCACGATTAAAACAAAAACTACGCGTCCTATCAAAAAATTATTGATGACAAATTTGGATGAAACACTTTTTTTTGGAAGAGCAACTTTTGTCTATTCATTTTTTTCACAGCTTATGTCGTTTGTCCAAAAATTTAATTTTTTTATTTTAATTGTTGTTTCTTAAAAATAAGACAAAAACTACGCATCCTATAAAAAAAATGATTAATAGCAAATTTGTAGCTTTTTTTGGGTGAACAACTTTTGTCTTATTTTTTTTTCGTAGCTTGTGTCGTTTGTCCAAAAATTTAATTTTTTTTTGTTTAAACGTTTTTTACGAATAAAACAAAAATTATGTGTCCTATAAAAAAGTGATTAATAACAAATTTGTAGATCTTTTTTGGGTGCATAATTTTTTTCATTCATTTTTTTCGTACCTTGCATAGTTTGACCGAAAAATGGAATTTTTGATTATTTTTTGTGATCAAAATTTGAATTTTCGATTTTTCAAGAAAATTCAAAAAGTTGTTCTGATAATCTTGTAGGGCTTTCAAAAAGCAAAGTTTTTTTCTCTTTCCTTTTTTTCATATCGTGCGTTGTTCGGCTTGAAATGTCCATTTTCGTTTGTTTATTTGGATTTAAAAAATGATTTTAAAACGAACTCGATCTTTATGCTTCCTAAACACGTGTGCCAAAGCACAATCCAATCAGATAAGTCTTTCAAAAGTTATCCGGTATACAGACGGGGACAGACAGACATCGTCGTAAAACCGTTTTTTTCGGATTCAGGGGGTCTCGAAACGTGGAGATTCAGAAAAATCCGTGATAGTCAGTTTTCACATAAAAACAATACCTTCTCATTATGATGAGAATGTAAAATGTTATGTGAACTTATGTTATACGTTCTAAAAAGGAGAGATAAATTTTAATCCCTATTCAATTGAAATGCATATTGAGCAACTAAATCAACCTCAGGGAACTGAAATAAGGTAATAATTATAGAAAAGTTGATTGATTTATGTGAAAAATACTTTATTTAAAAAATATAAATTAAATTATAAAAAAAAATATCGTATAGAGAAAATTTGTAGATCCTTTTGGGATTTCTACTGGAATTCTACTTGGCAACATTTTTTCGCAT
Source organism: Andricus curvator (assembly GCA_932195095.1). Classification (NCBI taxonomy): domain Eukaryota; kingdom Metazoa; phylum Arthropoda; class Insecta; order Hymenoptera; family Cynipidae; genus Andricus; species Andricus curvator. The sequence continues at coordinate 7,011 of CAKNYM010012996.1, read as the reverse complement.
GTTATATAGTTTGACCGGAAACTGGAATTTTTTCTAAATAACATGCGAATGCCTCCCATCTTCAAAACGTTTTTTGAGAGTTCATATATCTAAAAAAATTGCTTGTGACACAATTTGCACAATTCACTTCAAAAATAGCCACTAACCGTTACTGAGTTAACACCTGCTTTCGTTGAATTGTAAAAGTACCGTAAAAATTGATAATGCTAATTCAAAATTTATACTAACAATTATTTTAAAATGATGTGAAAATTACACGCAAGATCAAGGCTTTATGCTACTTCTGCAAGCACATATGATAACATTAGTTCAATTTGCGAGTTTTATATCATTATTATTAATAACTCTCGAAATGATACAAATTTTATTAAAGTTTCTATTTTGTTTTTAAAAGTGATTTTTTATATAACTGTTAGTAATTCATTGTTAAAATGTAGGCACTGTTTATGGTTACTGAATTTTCCGTAAGTTTAGCCATGCACGAGCTGGAAAAGGGGTTAAAGTTACGGAAAATTCCGTAACCATGGACAGTGCGTAAAATTTATTAAATTTTTTCGTTCATGCAGCAAGAAGACAAACTTAAAACAACCTTTTAGGGTTAAATACGATATGTTGAATCACTACACAGTGGGCTGGGAGACCACCAAAAGTGGCCAAAATGCAACATTTCGTTGGATTTATAAGAAACTTGGTATGAGCGGGTTTCTGAGGTCGCTGATTTCGAATTTGGCGTCAAAAGTTATGAATTTGAAATTGCAGATCCAATATGGCGCTTAAAATTTCTAAATCGTCAACAATTTTATGAAGCTTAGCACAGAGGGGTTTTGAAGTTAACTGATTTCGAATTTGACGTCGAAAGTTACAAATTCAAAATCGCAAATCAAATACCGGAACTGAAATCACAATTTTTTTATATATTCCCATGAATTAGGGTGAGGATTATTTGAGAAACTTAAATTTGACACATCTAACTTTTTCTTTGAACGCCTGCTGTTAGCCTACAAAAGTCGTCTCTCATTATTACAATATTTCGGAATTTGAAAATTCCCGACCAATTGCCGTATTATAAAATATCCGAAGAATAGAATTCTCGAATTATAAAATTCCCGAATTTTAATCAATATTATTTATTTATTAAAAATAAAATAATGAAATATTTTTATAAAAGAAATTTTTTAAATGTTTAAAGTTTTTAAAAACCACTGTTGAACTTAAAATAACAATAATTGATGAAAACACATTTCTGGATGAAAAATTCTGGTTGAAAATGTGCATTGTATTTTTAAAAAATTACAAAAATCGAATTGTTAATTTAAAAAATAAATAAAAAGAAACACGAGAAGAACCTTCGACATAAATTAGTGCTCAGTTCAATCCTGCAAAGTTTATTGTTTTGAAAATGCTATTAGGTTCAAAGAACATTTAGGGAGAATTTTTTTTCGTTTGAGGCGCACGTTTTGAAAACACGGGAGGATTAAAAGACGTTTCACTCCTTGATATACACGATACTTTATGTAACAAAGGTATGATTTAAAAGTTTAAGAAGTGTGGCATTTGAGGTTAGGTTGACGCGTTCCATAATTGTACAGGATGTCGCTCCTGTACGATTATGGAACGCGTCAACCTAACCTCTAGTGTCAGACGTTATAAACATGTAAATCATACCTTTGTTGCATAAAGTAACGTGTGTACCAAGGAGCGAAACGTCTCTTCATCCGGGAGTGAGTTTGCAATAACGAGGCATATATGAGCTCTTAGGTAATATGCTTATTCTAAAGAATAAAAATTATGTCACACGTAATTCGGTAAAATAAGAATTATTAGGTTGTTGCAGATGAAATGGCCGTTTTTGGATTTAATCTAAAATAAAAAACGGTTAAAAATAAAAAATAAGATAAATAGTAATTCGGTATTATAAAAATTATGTCAAATTATAATTCGGTCTAGATAAAAAAGTCTTGTTCGCTATCATATCAAACAGACATGCCCACCCTCGTGAAAAGAAAGACCAACTTAAGACCACAGTATAGGCAGGTATAGGCCTGTCTTAAAGTGGTCTTACACTGATATTTTCTGGTCCCCAGAAGACCACAGTCCTGTTGATACAGACAGCTATCCTTATTTTAGAGAGTGAGAGAGAGTGGTGTCTATTTCAATGCCCTAAAAATGATGCAGGTATAGGCTGAAGGGTACAGACCAGAAAAAGACTAAACGTTGTTTGAAGCTGGTCTTAAAGTGGTATAAAATTAGTATTTCTTTTCACGAGGGCAGATAGGAGAAATTCCCTTCGGAAACACATGGTTTGCTTCTACCTCCATTTCTTCTGAAGAGCGGGAGTAGTCGTAGAGTCGAGCGGTGATCTGTGGTCTAGTGAGTTGGGTTGCTTCGGGGTGACTAACTTTTCAATATAAAATTTTAATAGCAAATAAAGTTTTAATTATTTTATTCGAAACCACCATGTTATGAGCATATTGCGCCCCAGAAAAGTGAGCGTTTAGATAGCCTTTTACCGAACAATATCAGCTACCGACAGTTTATTAGTTTGAAACGCGGCCCCACTGACGGTTCATTAGGTCCACAATTAGCCACTGAATAACGCACAATGTATTTCACCAGATTTCATAAACTTACTGTAGACATATATGTATCATAGCCCAAACAGCTGACTCCCATTTCAATCGTATGTTTTCATCTACCCTCCATTAAATGTCTTATAGAAACTTATAAAAATGGACGAAAGAATATATAGAACCATATAGAGCCATATAGAAATTTTATAAATTCTAGATGGCTCTATATATCCTTTTGTCCATTTTTATAAGTTTCTAAAAGACATTTAATAGAGGGTAACACAATAGAATCCGTCAAACCTTACCTGCAATTACGTCGTAGTTAAAATTGTAAATCTTCGTACACTCAAAATCATGGAAAGGATAAATATGAGCTGGCCATGCACTATTTCGGTAAGGGGCTATCCAACGTTCACTTTTCTGGGGGCTCTACAGGCTCATAACAGGGTGATTTCGAATAAAATACTTTACATCACTCGTAGAGTTACACACGTCTTTACGCGGGAAATTCAATATTGACCTCCCCGCAGTTAAGACGTGCCTAACCCTACTTGTGATGTAATATACTATTATTTCAGTATGGTTACATTTATTTTCAATGAAGGTAACTAAAAAGAAAAGTTGTACATTATTGAATATTTTAATATCACAGTCTTGTACAGTGTACCCAAATATTGATCAATTATGATTATAAAATCTAAATCTAATTCAAGACATTTGTTGCGTACCAGTATTGTTAGATTTTATAACGGTAGTTTATGCGATTGTAGAAGCCAGATTTTTCTTTAATTTTAAAAAATATTTAGAGGTGGCCCATCGTCTTTGAAAGTTGTCATTGCAAAAGCTGACAATTTCGGTAAGGGAAGAGTCGATCGTAAAGGTGCAACCTCAGCTCTTTTCATCGATGTGACTTTATAACAGGATTAGTTAGCGTCCCCTGAATTATTATTATTCACTTTTCTGAAAAAGGGAAATATGACTAAAGAACGCTTGCCGAGAAAGGATCTGCTTTATGAGTTTATGGTGTCAAGACCCACTGGGATCGACTTTTATGGCCGAGCTGATGAGCGCACCGCCCCGAAAATGAAACAGCTTAAGTCGTAGACCTGTCAATTTTCAAAAGTTTACTCAGATTTGTTTTCATTATTGCAGGCTTATTTATATTTTTCTTAATCAGCTTTTTCAGAAAATGTGATCTTCAACCTTCGTGGAAAATATTATTAAAATTTCAGTATAAGATATATATTATTAGGGCCGTTATTAGGCGTTGAAAACAGTAGAAAGAGTGAAAATGGCACTTTTCAAGCAACCGTAATTAATGTTTTTTATGAATTTTTCATTGAAAAAATGTTTTTATGTGGATTCTGAGAACCTCAGGAACAACATATTAAAAGTTCAAATTAAAAAGTGGATAACTTCGTGGTTAAAATATTAAATGAAAAAAAAGTTGAGTTTGCCCATGTTAATTAAATAAGAACTTCAAAGACGATGGGCCACCTCTAAATATTGTTTAAAATTAAAAAAAAAAAATCTGGCTTCTACAATCGCATAATCTACCGTTATTTTCCCTTCACTCCTCAGAAAACCAAAAGTGTTTTTTTTCTGGTCACCCTAATATATATATATATATACTTCAAAAAGTATCAGGCAAGTTTTGTGTATATTGTACAAAACTGTGATATTAAAATATTCAATAATCCCTAGTAGAAATGTCCGTAGTATGCCGGAATTCACCACCGGCAGAGTACTGATTCAGTACTGACAGCCAGTACTGACCTCCGGAATCCTGCCAGTACTGGCAGAACGTTGGTCTGAAGACCGAAACAGTACCAGTTCGGTGGTAAATAAAAATTCTTATTTGTTAAAGAAATTCTTAAAAATGCTACTAGAATGTTTTCGAAGGATGAAAAATATCAAATCGTGGACAAAATTTTTTTTTCACTCAAAAATTGTTTGAAGTCCCTACATAAAAAAGCATGTTAAGAGTTCTAGAAAATCAAACTCTAAAAATAAAAATTATTAAAATGTTCTAAATATATATATATATATATATATATATATATATATAATTTATGGTAAAATATTTTTTAATCCCACTTTCTAAAGATCAAATCAACGCGCGTCAACATAAGAGACCCGTGCGGAAAATGTCTTTTTTAGCCTTATTTGAAAAAAGGCTCCTACCAGGCCCTGATAAGGTTGCCTGATTTAAAAATGTATATAACGGCCCTGATCAGGTCCAAATACGGCCCGTATAGGCTAGCCTTATTTTTAATTAAGGCAATCTGATAAAAGGCCGTATTTACGACCCTGATCAGGTAAGAATAAGGCCCGGATAGATTGCCCTTTTTATTCAGTAACGCAGTTTATTGAAACTTTTCATAATAATGATAATGATTAATAGTCGCTTTCGTAAAAAAAGGAGAAAATACATTAATTCATGTTGATTTTTTTTCATCTAGTATATTAGATTTTTTTACAATAGTTTAACAATAATCTACGGTGCTCTGCTACGTAAAATGCTTGAAATAGTAATATTGAAATTTCATCGCATTATTAATCACTATAAATAATAATTAATCAAATTCTGATATCGTTAATTATTTATTATGTATTATTTTGAACAATAATTTTTATTCTAGCTTTAATAAATAAGTTCGTATATTCATATATCTAACTATCATAATGGTATGAACGATAAACCACGATTCATGGATAAAAGATTTGACACAAAAAGATTTGATTTAAAATTTGAAGATTTGAATCTTACCGCCTTGGGCAAAAGTTCGGCTGTGGTGCGCCAGGGCGCGCAACGATTTGCCTCTCTCGCAGTCGAAACGGCGCGCCGAGTGTTTAAGACAGGAGTCGAGGCGTCGAAAATCATACTTACTTGGCATAAATGCTACCGTGATCAACAAGATGGTTACTGCAGGGCGACGCTCTTCTATTGCACTATGGTCGAGCTGACCCTTGCTGCTGCGAGATATCCGAATGTGGATATCTCGGACGTATAATTTTTGTTAGTCGCGACTGTGTACGCGGGCTGTACGGATACGGTAAATTGTATAGTACTTGACAGAATTAAAAATGATTTTAATATACATTATTGTATGTTAATAATATGTATTTTAATAAAACTTCACATTATATCCCATTTAACTCCCTGATTATTCCTACGATATCCCTGGGACAATACAGAACATAATTAGAATCAAATGGGATATCGCGCAATATTCTATTGCTATAAGGAGCTATTTATATGCCAGTAGTGTGCCAGTACTGTGCCAGTACTGATAGTCAGTACTGAGTCAGTACTGGACAAGCTCCGAAAATCAGTACTGGACAGCGTTACAAGCCAGTACTGGCCCAGCACTGGCCCAGTACTGGGAGTCAGTACTGCCAGACCGGCAGTCAGTACTGGGTCAGTACTGCGCCGTTCGTACATTTCTACTAGGGATGTACCCAAAAACGCTATGTAAACTGTTCGTTTCAATGGCCTTCATTGAAAAGTTTCTCATCACTTTTCTCTATCTTGCGTTATTTCGAAATTTTTGTTAAAATATGAAAGTGCTAAGAGACTTTTTTTTAACGAAAGTGAACAAAAAGATCTATCAGAATCAAGTATAAAAAGTGAAATGTCTCTATTAGCTTAGATACTGCAACACGTTGAAACAAATAATTAGCCAACTTACTCATAACAATTTATTGCAAAAAGTTAAATAACGTGTAAAAAAGTCGAAAAAATAGGTTTGTCATTAACCTAAAAACTGTGTTATGAATGAGAGTAAAAGTTACACTCATTTGAAAATATCAGCTAACATAAACATTTTTTACAATCAACACTAATCCTCTAAAGTTAATCATTTTCAAGAAAACAAGCGTATTTGTTAGAAGTGGTTAAATCGCTTTGCAACAAATAAGTCATTTTTCATGCAGCAAATGAGTTTAAGAGAAAAAATTCCTGCAAGAAACTATAGTTACGTACATGAGAAATACAAGTGTATATTGGAGTTATTGATAAATTGTTTAAATTCATACAAGTAGAGATGATTTCTTAATTTGCTAACATTACATTGATATAACTGTTTTTGAAAAAGTCATAAAAGTCTCATGCTTATTCTTTGGACTAGTACTAAAATGATGGCATGGCACAGAATGGCAAAATTGTAATACATGCACCTGTACAGTTCTTTAAATTTCCCGTGTTTATTTCTGTTTCTGGAAAAAAATCTCAACAATTTCGGAAATTACTACGAATTTTTTCGTACTCTTTAATTTTCTGTACTTTCATTCATTAATGAGTTATTAGTATCTATTTTTTTGAAAAAGATGACAATAGACAAAGTCTCAAGTACATCTGCAAGAATTAAAGTACATAATTTTAAAATTAAGATAGAAATCCATTTTATCATGAATAATTTTATGCAAAATGAGCATGAAA
>CAKNYM010012995.1:0-10420 GCA_932195095.1 Andricus curvator | reverse complement strand
TCAAATCAAATATCGAGCGCGAAGCGCGAGTGTCTGGATGAGAATGTATTCCTTAAGGTCGATAGAACCTTGAGTAAATAAAGTTCCTTTTCAGTCTAAAATAAAAATAAATTTAACAATCACTTAATATGTAGAGGTTTTGATAATTTTATAATATTTGCAAACAAACTTTTTCTTTTCATCGAAGTCGAGCACGAAGTTCAAAAATCTAGAGGAGCCTAGCGTAAAGCGCGATGCAAATACGCCCGAGCGCGTAGCGCGAGGTGAATACATAATCTAGCGCGAAGCGCGAGATAAATATATGATCGAGCGCGAAGCGCGAGATCCAATAGTCGCGCGCCCTAGGCGCGCTCAAACTTGCGAGCTAAGCGAGCCGCGCGCGAAGGGTAAAGTAAATGGCAGTGTGCCCAGAGGCAGACGGCGGAAAGAATGGTTAGAATGTGTAAATGAAACCCTAATTCCGTGCGACAAAATTAGCCTAGCTGGTGAGGATGCGACGAAGTTGAGGAAGGCCGTCCCTCTGTGGACTAGAGCCGTGAGCAGTTGGAAAAAAACTCCAAAAATGGTTCCATTTCAACGCAATGTTTTGTTAAGGGTTCTTTTGGGTCGCTGGTTTTATATCCGTTTTTGGAATTGTCAAAAACAAAATGTCGGATCCTATACGGTGATTACTAGAGTTGATTTTAAATCCTTTTATTTGAATTTTCAAACAAACAAAAAATGACGAATATATTAATAAACAATAGCTCAGAATCGAACAAAATATTCCAATAAACAAATTGAGCTATTGTTCATTAATATATTGGATGAAAATTACAATTGTTAACTACGATTGAAGAGAAAACATTAGAAACGTTAAATAAGTGTCATCGAACCCAAATTTTTTCTAAGAAATGTATTGCAGCCTGTTCCCAAGAGCATTAAAATTCATTATGGTTTGATTTTTTCTGCTCCTTGACACTAGTGTGAATTAAAATACTTCTTGAAATTAGTGTAGAATTTACTTCGAAGTATATTAGTTAACGCTTGACGCGGCCGACAAATTTTTTTTATCAAACTTTTCCATTCGACAATTATTACTCAAGATAAACAATGAAAACTTACAACATTTTCCGATCGAAAATCGATGTTTTATAAAACATAACCCGCGATTATTCAGCTGTTCATTGATAAAAATGCTTGCAATTTTTATGGTGTATCTTAATTACATAAGCAATGACTACAAAAAGCGCACTTTGTTCAAAATAGTAATATGTTTCTTGTTGTTCAATAATAAATTTATTCTGAACGAAAACAACGTTTCGCCGACTCCGAGCAGCTGGACGGTCTTCGAAGAACTGTTAGTTCAAATAAGTGATCACGAAAAAGTTGTTCACTAGACTCTAACAACATTTTTGTGCAGAGAAAAAAGATGCGCAATTAAATTTTCAATAGGAATATGTACTTTTGTAAGTAAAAATTTGAAATTTGTTACAAAGGTCTCCAGGAGCAAACGCCGTTCAGCGAGAAAAATATATTGGCAGTTAAGCAATAAAATTCGGGTTTTCTTCTGAATTTCCACAACTTTCTGTCAGTTACCAAAAATTACAACATACTAACATGGATGGCTAGAAGTAGAAGATTGGTCGTGGGAATCTTCTGGTCTTGAAACCCTGCTGGTTCTAGGATGTCGACTCGACTGCCCATCACTGTCATCTGTAAGATACAATATAGAGATTTTTATCAACGAGTCCCAAAAATTTGCTAAATAAAGTCCAAAATAAAGATAGCCTAGGTCCTAAATAAGTAAGACTGGCTAAATAAGTAGGTCCTTCAAACAAATTGCCTTTCGGAAATTTGAGTGGAGAATTACACAGACAACTCGCTTTGATTTTCCGAGGTTCTCAATCAAACCATCTGACATACAACATAATCCAATTATAATAAATTTAAATTAAAAATTCAAAGATTTTTCGGGTTTCAATCGTGTGCGAAACTATGAATGTTGCCGACGTTTCGTGAACATTGCAGTTCACTTCTTCAGGGCTGACCTGAAACTGAAGTCTCAGGTCATGTTGTTCTTAGGTATGTATTCTCTACGATGCCTGTGATTGGCCAGAGCGCCCCCTGGTGTGGGCTGGTTGAACTTGATTGGCCAATCAAGTCTTTTTTTGAAAAACCCGGGAGGACGGAATGCCAAATCGGATTGGTATTATACCCATTGTCCCTATTGATGTTATTAGGATGTTTTAAGATTTCGATTGCTTCTATACGTTTTCTTGGAAAAATATTGAAATATTCTATCCTGACTTCACTCTCATGTTTCTTCACACGTTGGCTCACCGTTCTCGCGGTTTCTCCAATATAGACATACCTAAGAACAACATGACCTGAGACTTCAGTTTCAGGTCAGCCCTGAAGAAGTGAACTGCAATGTTCACGAAACGTCGGCAACATTCATAGTTTCGCACGCGATTGAAACCCGAAAAATCTTTGAATTTTTAATTTAAATTTATTATAATGGATCATCGTGAAAGTCTTAAATCTATTATAATCCAATTATGTTCGAAATTTTTTCATTTTTAGTAAATAATTTCGAGTTTTACTGATACTCAATACATCTGGAACTTATGTAAATTTAATAAATAAACCTGAATAATAATTGAATATAATTGAATATAATTGAAAATTATAAGATTTTTGTGTTTAACAATAGAAAATTCTGAAATTTTAATGATTAACAAATTTCTAATTTTAAATTATGTCGGTTGTACTGGTCAAGTAATTTTGGAGAAACGAGAAACATAATGATTAACATTCGAAATTTCATCAATTTGGGTGATATCAAATTGAAAACTTTTGTCGTGTTTAACCATCAATATCATCATAATTAGGGACTTTTAATTATACATCTTTCAAAATGAAATAGCTTTCAATTGTAAATATCCAAAATTGAAGAGTGTCAAATTGCAAATCGTGAAAATTGAAGAATTCTACGTAATAAATCTTCAAAATTGAACCACCAAAGAAAAATGTTTTTGAATTTTACAGTTCAAACATCATGTGAGTTTCAAATTATGCAATTAAAAATGCTGTCATTTTAATGTTTTACATTTGCAATTCCATCCGTTTTAACGATTTAAAATTAGAAACTCTTGAATTTTGATCTTCAAAATCACCACAATTTGAGAATTGTTATTTATACATCTTTTAAATTCAAAGCGTTTTCAATTGTAAATATTCAAAATTGAAAAGTTTTAAATTGCAAATCTTTAAATTGAAGCATTTTCCATCGTCAGTCTTTAAAATTCAACTATTCTAAAAAAACGTTTCAAATTACAAAACTTTTGAAAAATAATTCAAGAAAATTGAATAATTTGTAATTCCATATTTTCAAAATTCAAAAATTGTCAATTATAACTCTTCAAAATTGCAGAATTTCGAATTGCAACTTTTTTTAAATCGAAGAGTATTTAATTCTAACCATTTACAATTGAAAATTCAAAAATTATTTATAGTAATGTTAATAATATGTAATATTTCATAATAATTATAATTTCATGACTGAATAATAATTTATAATAAATTATTCAAGAACAATAAATATTTATAAACAATAAATTAATGAATTTCTTTAAAAATGTCTACACATTGCAGAAATTATGGCCTGAGCTACTCCGTATGCGTCCAGCAGAACTGTTCTTAAAAGTTACCGGTGAAGTACTTCACATTTCCGTAAATTTGCTTAAATGCTCATAAAATTTTCACCTATAAATTATCATAAATTTCGGCAAATTTCGCAAACTCCAATAAATTTCAACGAATTTCATCAATTTTCATAAATTTTCAAAATGAACAGAAATTTCTTTTTTAAAAACGTGTTTTTCGAATAAATAAATTACAATATACTAACATGGATTTCTAGGACTAGAAGCATCGTCGTTGACATATCCTCGTCTTAAAGGTCTTCTTACTCCTGGAGGTCGATTTGGCTGCCCCTCACTACCATCTGTAAGATATAATATATAGATTTTTATCAAACAATTTTTCCAACGAACCCCAACAATTTTCGTTTGGTCTAAAATAAAGATAGCCCAAACATAGTTAATATTAACGAATCCAAAGGTAGAAATTTTGATTCAGTAAATATATTTTGAGAATTTAGACTTCCAGGATTATGTCTTTTTAGAGTATTATGTTATTTCGACTGATCATTGCTTATCGACAAATGTGCAAAACATAAAACTTGGAACGTTATTTGAAGGTTACATTTTATGAAAAGTGAATACATTATTTGATGAAGGTTTAAAATATAAGATTTTTTCTTATGCGTCTTTATATCCATTGCCCGGCATTCCCCTTAGTGTCAAGAAGAACAAGGAAAAGTTTTGACCCTTATGATGTGTAGTTCAATAATAAATTTGCGCCAATCAGTGCATTTACACTAATCCAAAAACAGCGAAAAATAAAGAAAATTATTTTTCCGTAAGAAATGGTAAGAACATTTTTGAATTAAGATATAAAATACACAGACGCAAGTATTAAAATGACATTTTATAGAAATTATTGAGAACAGAAAATTGATTTCCAAATAAAAAGATGTATCCCTCTCTTATGTCTTTTGATTGAACTTCCTGCAAACGCGGTTGACCCTGCAGAATCTACATTTTTAAAATTTTTGTAGGCTAATCACAGGTTTATTGACATTATGAAATATTGAGGAACAGCTTTATCTGCTATTTGAGATCATCAATTGCATATTTCATTATTTTTAAAAAGCATATTTTGAACGCTTGATAAAATGTGAGAAAAAAAATTGAAGTATACTTTTATCTATAATTTTGGTACATCTGCCAAAAATATCCATTATTTGCTTTTTTTTCTTATGAACTGTTTTTCATGGGTTAGTTTCTCTCACTGGATGCACCATTGAGTGCAATTCTCACGTTACTTGAAATTTCCTAGGATTGGTCATACATTTGACTTATAAAACGGTAGAAGTTTTATAAAGTTATATTCAGGGAAGGTATAAACCTTCTCAAAGTTTCAAAGAGAATATTTGAGTTAACCTTACTCGCTATTTCATTCTAGCTTTTTATAAAAAAATGAAGCTATCTTTTGCAGGCGAGGAAAGGTGAGAAATAAGGTTTTTTCAGCAAAAATAAATCTAGTAAGGATCAAACTTTTCAGCATCCAATGAGGCCTTCTCCTCACATATTGGAAAAACAAAGAGCTTCGAAGAATGCTCTGAAAAGACCAAGAGAAGAAGAATTATGGAGATCAAACAGACAGTTTCTGGAGATGAAGTTGATTTGCTTCTTAATTTACGGACATTGGGAAAAAAAACTACGATTTAAATTATTAACAAGGGTATCGAAAGCGCCATGATCAATGTTGAGTTAGCAGTCGAAAGTGAGAAGGCAATTCCGTTCACTAGTTAGGAGGCTTTTGTACTTTTTGTTGATTTAAAATTGACATGACATAAGTACGAACCTTCAAGTATTCTGTTGAAAGAAAAAACGCAGTTATCGTCCCTCTCAAGAAACAGGTTACAAATACAAAAATAAATTTTTATTCACCAAGTACTCCAATACAGATTACTGAAACAGGAGCCACAATTCGATTGCAAGATCTTTTAGATCATACTGCTGCGAGACTGTTAAAAGTTAAAGACGTAAGACCTGAAAATGTGAAGCATTTAAAATTTATATCAAAATATGGTGGTGAGCACGTTCGGATATAACGCTTACACGCAACTGTTTGAAGATTCTGAAAGTTCTGCTGAAAGTCTCTTTTTGATGTCCTCGGTTCCTCTTGATCTTGAATGCTTAACAGATCCACCGTTGCCAGTAATTTGAAATCGAAATGAAATCGAAAATTTCTCTCGAATTTGGCAATATTGACAAACAAATCAAAATAGTGAAATCAAGCAAAGTCGAAACTGATGGTTTCGTTCATATTGTAGAGCATGAACTAATTAGCACAATGCTTGATGACAAAGTATGCCTACGTCTCACTGGAACACCATCTGCCAAGTCTTGAATTTATGGATTAGGCTAATGGGATGCGTACTGGACATTAGCTATCGGTTGCCATTTAATACCTGGGCATATAAAACAGACGTAGAGAAAGAAGTTTGCGATACCAGGAAAGAACTAATAGAAAGAGAAATTTGTCAACAACTTGGCCGAATTGTGGATACCACAAAACAAGTTGCTAGCTCATCCACTGAATAAAACACAGCCAGAAAGTTCTTCGAAAATTATCAGATGATTCCCAAAATTACTGGCTTCGATGTAGAACTTTTAAAGAACTCTTACCTACTGTTAAAAGTTTTAGCATCTGGTCAAGCCATCGATACAAACAAAGTCCGAGAACATTTTTCTAAAAACATCAGACGTGTATGTACAGAAATTCAGTTGGTACTCCATGCCTGCATTAATGCATAAAGTTCTAATTCATGGTTCCAATATAATCGACTCCCTAGTTGTCCCAATCGGCCAATCATCAGAAAAGGCACAGGAAGCTAAGAATAAAAACTTCAAAAGATGCAGGGAAAACAATACCAGAAATGGCAGTCATATTGACACAAATACTAATTTACTGCATTATCACTTACTCTCCGCTGATCTTCACATAACTAATTTCAAACCAGATTTTGTAAAGCCAAAAAGACCATTGTTACAAGAAGCTGCAGCAATGCTTCTTGAAATTACTTAGTGTGTATAACGTGTTTGTCCAGCAGTACAAAATCTACTCATTTGTTTAACAAATGATCGTCTGATATTAAATAAGAGCAAGGTGTTATTTCGATGTAACGGTCTATATATTTCTCAAGATAAACGGAATTTTTTGTTCACAAATGTATGAGAGAACAAAAAATTGTCCATAAAATTATTAATGACAATCACAGTCCCTACAGGGAATTGAATAAACTACGTCAAAGTTTTCCTCTGATGGTATCTTATCTCTTGCGGATTTGAATGATGAAGCAAGATCGTTATTATTTTAAAATGGTGGAATTATACTAAAGGCTATGAGGATACCAATGAACTTTTCCGAGAGGCCTTGCACATATGGAAGGGACAAATATCTTCCATGTGGTGTGGTCACTTGGTTAGTGGCGTTATTTGGTGTCCGCTGGTTCTGTTTGTGAGCGCAACGATGGCCCCGATTGCCCTGCACTCACTAACACATCTACTGTAGTGATCCTAATCTTATCTGCGAAAAGGAGAGCCCTGTCTACTAAGTTGTGAATCACACCTACTTTGTGACGTTGGGGATGGTGGGATAGAACATTAAGAATTCTGTCATATGAAGTTGGTTTTTAGTAGCAAACAGTTCTTGAAGAGTTGTCAATAACAGTCTGCTAATACCCTAAAGAAACGCATTTTTCTTCTCCAAAAATGCTATAAGATGATAAAAATTTGTTTGAGCAATTGTTGTAAACAATGAAATTTGTTGACTGTCATATAAGCGCCCTAAAAGTTTGAAAATGAGTTATTTAAACTTCATCACGTTGAAAAAACCAACTTTTCACCTCAAAAAATAGCCAGACAGTGCATTTTTTAATTGATTTTATCTAAGCAATCATCAGCTGTTATTGGATGAATTATTTTTATAATTTTGTGACATTTTCTTATAATTTTGGCACTATTGGGCTATTTCTCGATGTGAGAATTTGGTTTCTTCAACATACTTAAATATGAGTAACTAATCTGTAAACTTTGAAGTACGTGTAGATAACAACCAACAATTATTATTGTCAATAACAATTTTGTTAACTAATGTTCATCATCTTATGCATTTATGAGCAAAAAAATAGTATATTATATCACAAGTAGGGTTAGGCACGTCTTTACGCGGGGAGCTGAATGTTCGCAGGATGAGTAGTAAAACCATGGCCATGGTTTTTCTAGTCGTCCTTGCGAACATTAACTTCCACGTGAAGACGTGTGTATTCCTACGAGTGATGTACGATATTTTATTCGAAGCCACCATGTTAGGAGACTTTAGAGCCCCCTTAAAAGTGAGCGTTACACGGAAAAAATTTATCCGTAAAAAAGTCACGAACTAGTAGCTAGGTCTTGCATATGAGAAAAATTCATCGGATATTGATGTATTTTCGTAAATAATCTGCGAACTTTGAGAAATAATTGACGAACTCGATGTGAAAATTCTGAAACGGTTCATCACTTTTTTTATGTGAATAATTACAAAAATATTACGAGTGATTGGGAAAAGATTCTCAGAGCACTCACGAGCTTGCCCGACAAATCTGGGAAGTAGAAAGTAGGTTCGCCTGTGCGTGGCCCGCACACACATTCGCCCAAATGTGCGGTGCGTGTGTGCGGTCGTATGTGTGCTTCGAGTTCGTCGGATGAGTGGCTAGAACTTTTAAAAATACGCATTTTGTGTGGCATTGATGGCTTCGAATCCTCTAAGTTGCGAATTTATAAATTAATATAAATTAAATCGCACAAATAAAATTTTTCCTCTTTATGTTTCAGTCTGTAATTTTCAGGAACTGTTCGTATTAAACTTCGAAATTTCTCCAAACATTTCTCATAGAACTAAGGATGTAATGTTTCATTTTTGTATCTCGTATCCGAGACCCAGCTACAAGTTCCAGACTTTTTCATAGATAAATTTTTTCCCTGTAGATAGCCCTTTTCCGAATTGCTTAGATTTTTCGGGTAGTAAATCTTGTTTTGCTTCTTTCAGTACTTCATTTATGTTGTTTATGATTAGAGAATATATTGTGCGTTATTCAGTGGTCATGTGTGAAACTAATAATCTGTCAGTGTGTGGAATTTCAAGGAAATTTGGAGCCAATATTTGTATTGTTTATTAATAATAATAAGCAATGAGTGGTTTTTGAGATTATACCATTTCATTTTTCGATTTTTAACATCTTCAGTAGCAATAGAAAAAATGTTCTCTCCTCCAGTTGAGATAAAGGTTTTCGCGCCGTTTTCAATAATAATAACAATGATTCGAAAAATAAATATTTGACTTCCAAAAATAAAGGTCAAAAATAAATTCGACTTTTGTATAGGAGACTTTTCTCTGGTTTTAACCATTAAATAATATACTAAAAGAAATAATAAAGAAGTAAGGAAAATTAAAAAAAAAAATAATTAATTTTGCCAGTGTATACAGTTTTTATTTTAATAAAATGAGAAAATAAGTATTGCCCAATAGAATACCCCTGAGCAGATAAGAATTGAAATAAAGCGAGGGGTTAATTACTCGTATATTTGGTGTACATTAGATTTCAAGATTGAAAGATTTCATGGGATTGCATGAGATTTCATTTCACTCAGAGAAAAAGTTGTCTTGAAACAAAAGCATGATCCTCTTGCCTGTTTTGTTTTGAACGAAGTGAATATATTTTTTACACAAACATAATTATTTGCCTGCAAGAGTAGGTGAAGTTAGTCGCATAAGAAAAATTTTTGCTGCAAATGGATTTCTGTTGAGACAAATAAAAATCCTCTCAACCTTAAATTTATTATAGAAAATTCATCATATAAAATTACACTAGTTTACAAAATTAAAAAAAATTTCTGTAAATTTAATGCCACTATTTTTTTCCTATGTATTTTGGCTCGCTGAACTCGAAAATCACATTAAATTTTTTTTTTATGGATAGGTTTTCGAGATATCATTTTTTGAAATTTTTACATTCTCATCATAATGAGAAAGTATTGGTTTTATGTAAAATTTGACTTAGTCGGTTTTCATGAAATCTCCAAGTTTTGAGACCCCCTGAGTCACAAAAAACGATTTTTTCGAAGGTGTCTGTCTTTATGTCTGTCTGTCTGTCCGTCTGTCTGTATCGTGTAGGCACGATAACTTTCGAAAGATTGGTCAGATTGGATTGTGCTTTGGCACACTTTTTTATGGCCTACAAAGAAAGAACGAGTTGGTTAACCAGCTATTTTGGATGGAAATTCAAAAAGTGAGCACATTTTGAAAATTTTTGAGACCACTTTTTTTAAAGCTTTGAAAATTCTATGTACGATTATTGGTAGTACTCAAAAAGACGAACAAAATATCCCAATGACTTTTTCTGATTAAAAAAAAACACTCTACAATATTTTCATCACTTTTTGAATTTTTTGAAAAATCAAAAATTCAATTTTTGATCGCACAAAAAAATAATGAAAAATCTGCCCGCTTCGCGGGCACATTCTCATGGCGCGCTCCGCGCGCGGCTCGCTTCGCTCGCAAATTTGAGCTCCTCTAGATTTTTGAACTTCGTGTTCGACTTCGATGAAAAGAAAAAGTTTGTTTGCAAATATTATAAAATTATCAAAACCTCTACATATTAAGTGACTGTTAAATTTGTTTTTATTTTAGACTGAAAAGGAACTTTATTTACTCAAGGTTCTATCGACCTTAAGGAACACATTCTCATCCAGACACTCGCGCTTCG
>CAKNYM010012994.1:0-13320 GCA_932195095.1 Andricus curvator | reverse complement strand
TATATATATATATATTATATTATATTATATTATATTGTCGATAAACATCAATCAAATTCTAGGAAGAAATATACTTTCTTGTTGTACCATACTCATGTTTATTTTCAAGGCACTACACCGAATCTGGAGACCTTCACCGGTTAGATTTCGGTCCATTTCATTGTTTTAAAAATTCTGGAAATATACCTTTCGGGTATCAGGAGTGCCACATAGCACAGTGAACGCCGCGGACATCTTTGCACAGAAAAGTGAACCTCATCCACTCTGCCATTCAGCAGCCTTTCTAGCCAGGCCACCATAAAGAAGGGATGGCCAGATGAGGGTGGATGGAGCGATCCTTCTGATGCCTTCCGTTACATACCCACATTCAGCGTACTGTTCTGGTGTGTTATGGAGGGATTGCTAACTCTTTTTCGAGTCTTTTCAAAGTTGACTAGTGACCCTCAAGGCTAGTGACAGGGTCAGCGCTTTGTCCATCCTTCAGGGCGCCCCGAGTCTTGCGCAATACGACGCTGCTCCTCTCTATAAAAAGGTTCTACGATACTATGTAATAGAGACTCTTTCCCTGTCTTTGGACCGGCGACAACGCCCAATCACCTAGTGCAAATAGAGTAAACGGCCAAAGTAACCTGAGTAACCTGAGTAACCTGAGTTTTCCACCTTCCCGCGTACCGGAACTCCAGCACGCAGTATTTAACCCCTAGATCGCAAAAATTTGACGCCAAATTTAGATCAGATATCTGCTTTATATCATGGAAAATTCAATATCTCAATTCGTGTGGACATACATTATAGCAAAAATAATGTCGGTATAGTAGTAATCGTATGACGTCCAGTATTCAACATGTCATCACAAAGCTTCAAAATTCTTCAAAGTAGGACCCTTGAGCTTCAGCACATTTTTCCAGCGCGATTATCATGCTTGGTTTGCATCCTGGAAGGCCTACTCTGGAACATCACGTAAAGCCCTCGCCGAAGCCTCTTTAACAGCATCCACACCTTAAAGATGGCATCCTGTGAGCACCTTTTTGATTCGAGGGAACAAAAAAAGTCAGCAGGAGACAGGTCAGGACTGTACGGTGATTGTGGAAGCGTTGAGACATTGTTTTTGGAGAGATACTCGCGGATCCGCAGGTTCTCCTTCTGGTCGTCAGTCAACACTTTGGGAACCAGCTTGGCACACACTGTCTTCATCTGCAAATCGTCGATAAGAATTTCGTGCACAGTGGTTTTGTCCATTCCTGAAGTCTCTGCTATCATCCGGAAACTTAATCGATGATCATAATTCAACATTTTATGCACACGATTTACATTGTCCTCGGTTTTGCTCGTTGACGGGCGCCCAGAATGGGTTTCGTCTTCCACAACCTCCCGACAATTATCAAACATTTTGTGTCATCGCTAAACTTGGGATTTTGAGAGGCACTCATCCTCGAAGGCCTCCTGCTACATGGAGAACGCCTCAGTTGCAGATTTTCTAAATCGCACACAACATTTAATGTCGTATCGTTGCTCAACGGAGCGCTGCATCTTGAGCTTATACCGAGCACAACAAACGAGTTTCAGTTTTTTGCCGATTCTGACCGAACGAAGACTCAGAGACAAATGAGATCTCACACGTTTACAACTGGCGCCCTTCCCCACTGATTTTTTTCTGGCGCACGCGCAGTGCGTCCAATAAGAAGACGAAAAAAATTGAGTCGTATTACTTTCCGGAAAGACACAGTTAGCAAGTATCACATGACATTAACCGTTTATTTCGTGCTTCTGAAATTAACATGAGACTTTAAATAGGAAAAGTTCAGTTTTCGAAAAAATGGAAGAAAGAAGACCTTGTTATTAACCTTTTTTTAAATTAAAGATTAGTCACATCTTAAGCAATGTTAAAGAAATAATTTCCCAGAATAAGTTTCAATATTGACCGCACCCTCAATCGCTTTGTATTGTGCACTGAAAATGCCCCGAAACATCTAAAATAGCAGTTTTATATAAAATACATGGTAAATGCGGTATTTTTAAAATGTTATCAACATAAATGTTTTTATTTGTTAAGTGACAAGTTTCCAAGTGTTTTCAACTGATTTTCAATCGTTCAAACAATTATTATTTATTTATATAATTTTGTTCCCTGTAAATCGTGAAAAGTTATTATTTTCTGAAATTAACGACACAATTAACGAATCTTGAAAGTTGTTGAAGCCGAAAGCACTAAATCGCCTTCAAATTTTTGTAAGCGGTTATGAATCGAAATGCTCTTTCAAATATGTCTTTCGAATTCTTCATTTAAATTTGAGAATTTGGGATTATTCCAAACATGTGTAGTCTAAGCTATATAACGATTTCTATGTACTGTTTTTTCAACCAAGCCATCGTCGCCACTTAATTGTATAGCCTCCAACCGATGTTTGCTAGTCCTTCGCTGATTCACACCTCTTACCTGAAACAACTGCATTTTCCAACACTCCCTTCCTCAAGACATAGCCTATCTCCCTATCCATCGTACCGTGTACCTTTCGTCCCTGCTACATTCGAATTTGGAAATTCACAACGACAACATCTATTGGAAAAACTGTAATTACTCGCGCAATTTACTTGTTACCCAGTGAAAAACTTAAATAAACCGTGCTCTTTATAAATGAATCGTGTCCCTTTCATTTCTTGAACTAGCGGATCATTGCTCAAAAATTCAAGGAGTGATCATCAACGCAAAAAAGCGAATATTTGCGTAATTGATGGTCCGCAGCGTCAACAAAAGTAATATATTTGTTAAGGATATTTGGAAATTATTTAAATAATTTTTATGTTACTAAACAATTTTCTCCCCCTGTGAAGCATAATTATTTCTTTAAACAATTTTTTTACTTATGTTATGTTGAAAACTATTTTTTTTCTTTCTATGAAATTCTATCGAAATTTTCTAGCAGGAGGTATAATGAGGTTTTTGCGTTCGTTCATTTGAAACTTGACGTCAAAAAATAAATATGAATATGAATTTTCTGTTGAGAAACTTAAACTTTACAAATATAGCTTTGAATTTCGAAACGAGTACGTAAAAATTTTGAAATTTTGGTCACCAGCTGGAGCTGCCGTTTTTATTTTGTAACTTTTGACGTCAAATATGAAATCAGCCATTTGGAATATGTGACTATCAGCGTAACATTTGAAATCAGCGTCCTCAAAATCCCCATTATGGGCTTTTTTTGAAATTTGATATTTTTAATAATATACAAATTTAGAAAAAATGTGAAAAAACCTAACTAAAATTTTTACGGAGATTAAATAAAGACCTGATTCACATATACTGTAAATCCTGGATTTTTTAATTTTTCTCTCTATGACTTATCGCCAACGGCGATACCACGCTGAAAACACCAGTTCTCGTAAGATCGCTGAAGTTAAGCATTGTTGGGCGCAGTTAGTACTTGGATGGGTGACCGTTCAGGAATATTGCGTGCTTTTGGCCCGTCGTGGGTGTGGTGGGCCCACATTGGTAGTAAATATCCACCTAGAAACACTACCCGAATCGGGTAGTGAGGCAATGAACTTTCGAGTTCGAACTGCTAATCGATGTATGTATGTATGTATGTATGTATGTATGTATGACTTATTCATCCACGAAAATAAACAAAACCTCCGAAGCGTCGAATTTCCAAACAAACATTTCCGTATTTCAGCTTCAACAGTTGAAGTAGGGTTAAAAATACGAACTGCCTGACCAAAAATGAATCTTACGAGGTAAATCTTAATTTCAAAAAATAAACGCAATGATTGCTGAAAATAGAGATGTTTTTAATATGATAGATATTTTGTTGTTAAAACACATTTTTGGTTCATCATTTCAGGATACAATTACTTTTTGCACATGTTGAATAAAAGCTTATATACTATTGATTAAGTCTGAATCGATTGAATTAAAATGTGCATTGCAGAATTTGAGATTTTATCCTTTCAATAATGCACATAGGGGAGAGTAGGGTATAGTGTCGATGCGGGCACAGCGACAATTACAAATAGTGCCCGTGTTTGTTGATTTTCATATTAGTTTTTTACATAAAATAGCTTTCTTTATTTGGAAAAACAGTGATGTGATGCAATTTCCATTTCTAAATACGTGTCAGATACCGTCTGATCAATCCTAGTACATCTGTCAACTCGAGTAGATCGCTACCCTCGAGCTCACTTTAACTCGTGATGCGAAGCCGACTGGTTTCTCTAACCCAATGCCTCTACACGACCTCCATCTCCAAGGAGTTCACCAGCTACTCTCCACGAGAACTTGGCTTGATTGCCCGGGTGCCAAACGCCGCGCCATCGCCTGCCCGTTCTTGGCTTCGCCACCTGGTTTGGTTTTTGGAGAGGTTACACTGACGCCCTGCAAGGTACTGAATAAACCCTATTAGAAATATTTGACTTTTAATTTGTGAGACACCCTCATAGTGTTATATTTTTTAAGTTGCATACAGGTTCTTTGTATAAATGTGCCAGAATGCTTCTTGTCAGCAGAGAGCCTATCTCACTTGGAACTTGCTCGGTATTTGTTTCACCGACGAAGGGTGTCCCTGGGTAGCTTGGAGTTCATGTTACCAATTTCTTAAAAATAAATATCGCTGTAGTCTGAAGTTGGTTACGAGAACGAATCATTGCTCTCGGGTGTACAGCAAAGCGAAATATAAGATCGTTCGAGTACGCTCAAACTTTTACCAACTGACTAATAATATTATTGAATCAAAAATAATAATACTTTCAGTAATTTTCATGCAACTATGCACGTGCACAGATAGGACTAGTGAAACTGTACACGTGCCCAGTTGTTCAAAAAATCTTCCTCCTTTTTTGATTAACCTAATGCTCTAGAGGATGATGTTCTAACAGCCACAAGAAGCCATCCCTACGATATAATCCCTCTGATATAGGTTTGACTACACGGATAATAAAACCGGATTAATTGGCACAAATAAGTACTTACGAATTTCGTGATGTGTAATGAAGTTCAGCTTATGTTTCCATGATCCGAAAACTACCAATCTTTTAACGGTTACTAAACTATCCATGGACATATTTCTTATAATTTAACTTTGACGGCTTGGTATATAAGACTGGATTACTTTTACCGAATTAGTGTTTCCACACAAGGTGATGTGTAATCAAGTTCAGTTTGTGTTTGCAAGATCTGAAAACTACCGCTTAATTTTTTCAGTTATAGCTAAATTAGGGGGAGTATATCAACGGGTTGTTATATCACCTTAAGGGTATGTGACACAGTCAAATACCTATATTACCGACCTCACTTTTTCAGTTTATTAAATTTTTTTTTTGAACCTAAAATCTTTTTTTGTAAATAGAATATCGGACTGAAACTTTGTAATATGTATCACAAGACCATAAACTACGTTTATGTACTTTATTTGAGTAGAAATTTCGCTAAAAATTATTTTCAAAGAATTAAAAACTGCGACCATTTTTGTACATATTGTCTTTGTACCTTGAAATTTTTTGAACCTTAATACTTTTTCTATAAGTAAAATATCGGCTTCAAACTTTCAGAGATGCAAGAGCCGACAGTAAAGTACGTTTATGTACATCATTTGAGTATAAAAGGTGCAAAAAGAAAAATTCCAACTAAATGTTAACAACGGTTGCCAGTTCAGGTCGGTATTCGCTGTGAGCACGAAAATATGAAGTCTGGCGGCCACTAAACGAAGCCAATAACGATTTCAATACTTACATAATTCAACATTGAAACAACATATTTCACTCAACTTTTATGCTGGACACAACTTTAAAAAAATATTATTGTAAGAACACCGCATCATCAATCTTTGACAACGTGGACCTCATATTTCAGATGTAGACGAGCCAGCTGATAGAGCCTCGATTAGTGGCCGCCAGACTTCGCATTTTCGTACCCATCGCGAATACCGGAGTTGACATTTAGTTAGAATTTTTCTTTTTGCATCTTTTATACTCAAATGATGTACATAAACGTACTTTACTGTCTGCTCTTGCATTTCTGAAAGTTTGAAGCCGATATTTTACTTATAAAAAAAGTATTTAGGTTCAAAAAATCCACCCAGTTTTAATTTCTTCGAAAATAATTTTTTACGAAGTTCCTCCTCGAATAAAGTACGTAAACGTAGTTTATTGTCTTCTCATACATTTTCCAAAGTTTCAGCCCGATATTCTATTTAAAAAAAAGTTCATAGATTCAAAAAAAAATTCGGAAAATTAAAAAAGTGAGGTCGGTAATGTAGGTATTTGACTGTGTCACATGCCCTTAAACAAAATAAGTGGTTTTCGTAGCATGCTTACACAAGTTGAACTTGCTTAAAAATTATCAAGTTCGTGGGTACTTTTCCGATCTAATTAATCAGGTTTTATTAACCGCGTCGTCAAAGATGCGTTAAAGAGTGTATCAATAATTTTCAGAGCATACAAATACAACCTGAACTTGATTATACATCACCTAATGGGAAAATGCTTATTTGGTATAAGTCATCAGGTCTTTTCAACCGTGTCATCAAAGGTACATTCAGAGGAGTATGTCTGTGGTTATTGTTGAATAAGCGTAAGAAAAAATTAATTGGTAGCTTTCAGATCATGCAAATACAAAGTGAACTTGATTAAATATCATAAAGTTTGTAAGTCTGTAACAGAGTTGTTACTCAGTGGTTCGGACTCGGTGCAGCCCTGCACTAAAGGGTTGCCAGACCACACTCGAGATGGGCATGAATCTCCTGAGGCGAACCGAAGCCCCGAGCGGCAACGCGTCCCGTCGTCAGCCCTTGCTCGTGCGCCCAGCGCAGCGGTAAGCTGCTGCGCGTAGTTTTGTAACCTAGTGCTTTCTTCAAATCGTTGCTCTCTTCCCGCATCAGCCATTGGTCGTGACGCGTTGCGCATCCTGGCCACCGCTCTCTATCTTCAGCCCGCTGCTACGTTGTCTCCTGAAGGAGGACCTCCAGCCATCAACTTAAGGCCCTTTTCCGGGCCACCGTCTCAAGACCACACTAACCACCAGCCTTCTGCCACGGCCCGGCGCTTTTGCTACGATTGTAAGTGGCAATAAACTATTATTTACTTCATTTAACGACTTTTTCATGCGTTCGCCCTTTCTCACAGCATCCACATCCTCTTTACCCTCTTCGGTAGGCATTCCCGCCATACATAGCGCCCAACTAAAACTAACCACACACCTTGTCCTTTCAAAAATTTTAAACTCACTAAGAAAGGGAAACGCAAATTAAATCTTAAAATTATAATTAACCCTACTCTAAAACTCATGCATTTGAACCTATTATTACATACTTTTTTGCAGACTACTTCATCCACGCCTTGCCATTTTACGTTGATTTCTGAATTTACAAGGATTTATAGTGATTATTAGTATTGTCTGCGATTTCTTATGGACAATGATTTACCTGACATGTAAGTAAGTAAGTATCCCATTAAGCCATTTCCCTTTCAGGGTAGGCTTGAAACTACCCGATTCGGGTAGTGTTTCTAGGTGGATAGTTTCTTGTAGTAAATAACTACAAGTGTGGGCTCACCACACCCACGACATGTGATTTTTATATAATATGATTCTTATATGTCCCCATGGTTTAATATATGAATACATAGATTAAAATGTGATTTTTACTTATGTAATGATTCATATGTGCCATTTCGATATTTTTCGTAATATTTTAGCATGTGCTCGTTTATGATTATTCGAAGAATATTCGAATTACGCGAAAATATAACAACAAAGCAAAAGCGGAAACAATGTCGAAACATTCGCTTACAAAATTTCGAAAGAAATGCTTTAGAGCTTGGAAAAGAATAAAATCAAAATTTTGATTTTAAACAAAATGAAATTCATGAGAAATAGTTTTAGCGAATTGCAACTAAAGGAACGCCAAAGTTACGCGACGTATCTTCTAAACAAAGAGTTCTACGGCGGAAATACACTTATCTTCGAAATCTAGAATAATTAAATACCCAATTAAAATTTTTCGACTCAAATGGGAATTTTAAATTAGAAAACCAAATCAGGTACATGAATAGGGTGCTCAACTATAAAAATTCCAACGCGGTTCAAATTAAATGAAACTCAGATCGGGTGAAATCAAAGATACAATGGCTAATCGTACAATCATAGAAAGCGACCATGATGATATAGATTTGGAAGGCGCCGCAGCACATCCAACCCAAAACATTAATTTACATATTGTTACAACAAGGCCCACTATTTCAAATAGAGCCCCAGCCACACACCAAAATCCCGAAAATAATCAACAGGTCAATAGGTCGCGGTAGAGGTTTCGTTAGTCCCACGCATTTTCTCGCTGAACTGAAAAGATTTAAAAGAGGTTTAAGTTGGGCTTTAAATTGGGCGCCAGTCCTTTCTTGGGACAGACCAAACAAAATTGATTTCGGGAATTTTCAAAACGCGCTTCAAACAGCAAGGCAGTTTAAAGTTTGTACTTAGCAACAAAATAACTCAAAAATTGTCCTTCACAGGTCAAGAATGTGGAACTCTCATTTTCAAACCCCACAATTCCTAATCTGTAAAGTTCCCAAATAAGCGACATGAACGATAATCGATAAGGAGAAAGAAGAGCGACGCGAATAAATAAATAAAATAAATAAAATAAAGTAAAGCAAAACAAAAGAAAACACTAGGGCAGTGACTAGAACTCTAACGGAATGGTTAGCTCAGCCTCTAAATAAAGATAGATACTGGTAGAGGGGTAGGGTTTTAATGAATTGGCAAAACTCAACATCAATTTAAAATTATAGCTAATTTATTATATTCCAGGGACTCAGTTATAGGATTATTACGAAATGAACCGAGGTTTCAATTAAAAATTCCTCAGCATTACAAAATGAATTTCAATCATTTCTAAACTCTATGACGTTCCCTTTCTTTTTAAATTCTAATATTGGTTGACAA
The DNA here is from genome assembly GCA_932195095.1 of Andricus curvator. Classification (NCBI taxonomy): domain Eukaryota; kingdom Metazoa; phylum Arthropoda; class Insecta; order Hymenoptera; family Cynipidae; genus Andricus; species Andricus curvator. The sequence goes on along the minus strand of CAKNYM010012994.1, from coordinate 4,388 downwards.
ATTATAAAGACTTAGGTGAAAGATCTAAAATGATATAATTCCAAGAAAGGGGAAGGGAAGTTTGCTTTACAAAACATGTTCTTAGGCGATTTTACATACGTGTAAAAGGAGGGGGAGTGATTTCTAATTATACAATTTTAGGGGAAACTACTTAGAACTTGTAAAAAAAAATCTAAAACAATATAAAAAATCTCAAGGTAAAAACTAAATTAGGGTTTCAATTGTCAAAGGGGGAGGGGGTGATCTCTACTTATGCATTTTTGAGGGGAAACTTCCTCCTTTAACATGTTTGGGATAACTCAAATGAAATTTAGTGGCACATGATTATAGACACCGGCACTCCGTTAAAATTAGTTTACAGGCTCATTATAAAAATACAAAACACAATTATTATAAAAATAGTATGATTTTGCCAAGGAGTTAAATAATTAGAAAAGAAAGATAAAGATAACGGTAACCATAAAAATTAATACCTTGGCTAAACCATAAAAAAGGATCAAGATCCTACCTTATCACAACAGCCTAATAATTGATCGTTGACGAGCACGTGGTTCACACCTCGAGTTCACAAACTAGAATGGTATACCCAAATCTACGCTATGCTATCGCGATAAACAGTCATTGATGAGAGAGATAATAAGTGTCCTGCGCAGAGGACTAATTTTAATTGCTACGGTCAAGAGAAAGATCATCAAGTAAGCTCTCTTTCCATTGGTCTGCCCTGTCGCCTTTTCTTCTCTTCATTGCATCTTCCTTTACCTCGTTGAACCAAGCCATCAACCAAGAATCTTTCCTTGTTCTCGAGAAGCGGAAAAAGTCCTTGGGAAGTCGAAGCCAACAAGGGTGGCCAAATACACCCCTGTCCGAGAATTGGAGAACGGAAATCCTTGCTTCGAACGGCAGGCGTAATTTTGGACTCCATGACTCCCAAAACAAGATATAAGCGAGGCGGCATCAACAGCCAGGAATAAAAAATAAAATACGTAAAGTGGCGAAATTACCTAGTTTGTCCATGATCAAGCTGGTAATCGCCTTGTTTCATCTTCACCAGAGACATGACGTGGATCTCAGACGGCCAAAGAGAGAGAGAAGATACTAAAATCCAGGAGGGAAAGCCAGAAGAAGAATACGCTGAAGGTCACAAGACAGAAGAAGCCTCGCCAGGATGGAGGTGACGACAGATCCTAGTCGATGACGCAATGTAAGGTGTTGGAGAGCTTCAAGATTCACCACTCGAGACCGCAAAATTCGAACGCTCTCATAAAGATATTAAAAACGAGAAACAGAAAAAGAAAAAAAAGGAAACGTAGCTAAATAAATCTTTAAAAAAATAATAATAAGGAGTGCCGAATTTACTCTTGATGCAATCCAAGCGTATTTTAATAAAATTATGGTTAAATTAAGTTTGGTGATGTTCGGGAAATCCGCAACATCACATTAGGCGCCTTATTAATTGAAGATGCTGAAGACTGGTGTCCAATTAATACAAATTCTTGGAGAACACTATAAGATTTTTTCAAGATTTTAAATATGCTCATTTAGACATGAGGTTCTCAGAAGAAATTAGACAAAAAATTAAATTTTGTAACCAAAAATGGACACAAGATATTCACACCTATTTGAAAGAAATTAGAAAAATGTTCACAAAATTTTACGCTAGGAAAATCCGCGAATGGAAGTTACGTAGAGGTTACGAAAACCTTAGAATTTAATATAAGATGTATATAAAAAGAAACGATTTTGAAACTTTTGAAGACTAAGAAGATGTGGGCAAAGAATGGGACTATTAAAGCAATAAACCAAACGGAATCCAAAGTCAAAGTAACCAGGGTAAGAAACCGTTCAACAACCGATTTCCATTTTCACCATTTGGATTTCCTTTCCTACCTTTTCCAAATCAAGATGAACAAAATTTCAGACGTAACTTCAGACCTAGATTCCCACCTCGTTTTCAGTCAAATTGCCTACCTAGATTCCAAACAAATTATCAACCTGGATTCACAAAAAATAGACCCAGATACCCATTCAACCCTTACAATCGAATGTTACCAATACTTAATCAAATGACATTAGGCTTAATTAAAGGTCAAAATAATCCAATGATCGAATTCACAATAGAAAAATCGGAAAATAGTTCAGGAAATAATAGTAGTGAACAAAATTCCCATAACCCAAGCTATGAAACTAAAAATAAAATATTGGGCTAAAATTCTAACCAAACATCTAAAAATAAAACTAGCCCAAATTCGGATAAAAAACGGAATTCAAACTCGAGCGTAAACGAAAACGCAAATCACTCGAATTGTTACCATTGCGGATGAGTAGGCCATTTTAAAAGAGAATCCTCATACTATGTGTACGACCAGGGAAACTGGAAGGGCGGGTATGAGAATCGAAAATGCCACAACTCAATACCGAAGCGCCAGAAATTTTAAATTCGGAAACAGATGAGGTAACAGATACGCATTTCTATCTGATTACGAAGTCAGTACATTGGTAAGGAATTATTGGTAAAAATACAGAATTCCAAATATCCAATTTTTGAACCCGTTTCGCGAAAATTAATGGTCGCGAATGGTGAAACGGTCGATATAATTGGGCAGGTAGTAATCCCAATTATATTCAGGAACATAAAAAGCATTTAACGTTCAGGTTAGTGCCGAAACTAAAATCTGTAGCCACCTTAGGTACGGACATGGTAAAAGTCCTACGAATGACCATAAACTATGACTCGGAAACTTGGTGGTTACCACGGAGACCCCCCACCCGCTTTTCTATGGAAGCATACCCACAGCCACTACCCTTCCCAATAACAAAAGAAAAAATAAAGCTAAACCTGACATTAAGACTAAAGAAAACATGGAAAATAAAAATTCAACCATTAGGGATAAACCGTTGACTAAAAAAGATGAAATTAGAAATAGAAATATAAAACCGAAATTCAGTCCTAATCAATCCCAAAATACACAAAGTGCCCAAACTCCAGTAAAAAATCCTACAAAGGATATCTCAAGCTTAATAAGCATTCCAACGAGCAACAAATTCCAACCCCCAGAGAACATCCCCACCCAAGACGCTAGTGAGGACATAAAAAAAGGACTCGATTACCTTAGGCAAACCTAGAATTAGGATGAAAAATGAGAAAAATAATCCGAAAAATATTTTTCACAATAAAAAATACGAGGACACATATAAGAATAGCGATAGTAATATTTGGGAAAATAAGAAAGTTTTCAATCCCGTTAAACGGTTTGCTTTGAGTACAAGTACTCGGTGTTGCCACACACGGATGTGTGGACTTTTGTTTAGTATTCGATACTGAATGTCTCCTACCCTCAACCAGACCACCCTAGGCAGCGCGATGCGACCCGACCCGATAAGCAGCGTTGTGATCAACCAAAGGCACCCCGAACCCCTCCATCCTCCTTGCTGTAACGGATGCCTCCCTCCGGTCGCCCAGAAGCTTCCAGAGAGAATTTCCTGAGTAGTGTCTATTGTAGTGAGTTTGCAGTGGAATTGGAGGTGAGTTGATGGGACGAGTGTGTTGGAGGGTTTTGTGAGTGAGGGTTTGTATGTTTGAAATAATTAAAGTGAAGATTTGTGTGATATTTCGAGAGATTGAGACTATTTTGGGTAGGCTGAGTGTGGAATAATGAAAGAGAAAGGATAAGGGAAATAGAAAGAAGATTAGAAAGGAAAGAAAGAGATGAAAGGAAAAGAAACATAGTGATAAAGGGTCTAAGATTAGAAGGAAAGGAATTGAAAGAAGGAGTGGAAAATGTGCTAAAAAGGATAGATGCTAAAGTAGAGATAGAGGAAATGCGAAGTGTAGGAAAGGAAACGCGAAGAGGAGAGAAAATGGTACTAGTGAAGCTGAAGAAATGGGAACATAAAAGGGAAGTGTTGACAAAGAAGAGGTTGTTATATGGAAGCTCGGAGAGAATAGAGGACGATTTGACATGGGCAGAAAGGAATATGCAGTATAAGTTAAGGCAAATAGCGAAAGAGGAAAGAAGTAAGGGAAAAAGAACGTGGGTTAAGTATGGCAGAATACAGCTAGAAGGAGTATGGTGGGATTGGGACGAAGAAAGTGAACAGATAGTAAGAAATGGGGTACCGGGAAACTAGGAGAGAAAGGAACGGGAGAAAGAAAAATAAGAAATAGTAAGAAGCAAAGAGAGACGAGACATGAAGGTAGGGAAGAATGGAGGATATGTTACTGGAATATAGCAGGATTGGAGAGAAAGGATAGGGAGTTTATGAGAAATTTGGCACAATGGGATGTAGTAGTAATGATGGAGACGTGGCTAGATGAAAAGGGATGGGAAAGAGTAAGGGGAAGGTTACCAAGAGGTTACAAATGGCAATGTCAAAATGCAAAGAGGAAG
>CAKNYM010012993.1:0-11499 GCA_932195095.1 Andricus curvator | reverse complement strand
TATTTCCGCACCCTCTGTTTCTTTCCCCATATGCTCATTCCTCATTTGTAAGTTGTTTACCCTTTCTTCCAACTGTTTTATCTGACTATTTCTCTTTTCGTCATCCTCTTTCTGTCTATTCTCTATACTCTCTAATTTACCCCATACCTTGTCCTTCTCCTCTGTCCAGAGTTTATCCCACTCTTCCCACTTTTCTCTTACTTTTCTCACTTCCCCCCTTACGTCTTTCCCCTGCCTATTCATATCATCTAGTCTCTTCCTTGTTTCCTCTCTGAACCCTTTTATGAGAGCCTCTAATTTTTCAAAAATTCCTCCGTCCCCCCTATCTCTTTCTGGTGTTTTTCTTTTAGTGAGTTTAGTCCTAACCTTCTTGCTTTCCTTGTCCCTTTCTACATCGTCCCCTTCCTCTCTTTTTCTTTTTTCTTCCCCTTCACTACTAGTCGCGCTCACTTTTTTTCGCCATTCGTCCAAACTCCTATTCGAACCCGCGCTGCCTAGCTTGTTAAGCCGCTGTAGGTTAGAGGGCCTCCCGCGTTGATGGCACGTACCTGAATCCCTTCGCTCTGGCGTCGAAACCCTGGTCGGCGTATCTAACGTCTCTTCACAGCTACTGTCAACATCCCCCTTCTCCCCACTAACCGCGCTCTCAACCACCTCACCTGTTGTTTCATCATTTACCTGCCCTCTGGCGCCCGATTGTGGGCTTCGTACCGTCGGCATCCTAGTATCCTACCTTGCCCAGTATTCCGCGACGTTTCCCGCTCTTTACTCGCCTACCCCTTACCCCGCAACTAGTTTTCTACTCCTAACCTCAAAACTCACGCGCTACAATTTCCCTTTCTCACAACTTACTTTCACACTTTACACCCTTGCCTTCACTCACCCTTCTTCCTTTACCCCTGATCTCCTCACTCACTGCCCTTTCTGCATCCACACACGCTGATTCCCTTCACCAAAGCCAAAAAACCAACACTTGACACAAAAGAGTTCTCTCACGATCGGTACCGAAAACGGAAGCCTAAAAGAAGATAGTTATAAACAATAATAAATTGTTTAAATAAATTTTTGTGTTGACTTTGTATTAATTATTACCTCACTAAGTGGAAAATGGATAGGAGAAGATAGTTATGAACAATAATAATTTGTTCAAACAAATATTTTTCGTTAAATTAAATTAATTATCAAGTCACTTCAAGTGAAAAATAGACAAATATTAAAAATTTCAGATAAACCGCAACTTTTTACCATTAGACAAACAAAATCTAATTAATAATAGTAAGAAATTGTTTAAACAATTATTTTTGTTAGCTTCAATTGCTTATAATTTCAGGCCAATGGAAAAGTGAACAAAAAGTTGAAAGTTCAGAAAAAACTGGAACTATCTAGTATTAATATAGAAGAAGGTAGCCAGTGAAATGTGGACAAGAAGTTGAAAACGTAAAAGAACTGCAATTTATAGCATTATTTATATAGAATATTATTCAAAATGAGAATAAATTGTTTAAAAAATTATGTCTTTCAACATTCATTAACCATTACCTCACTCTTATTGAAAATTGGACAAAAAGTGGAAAGTGGAAAGGCACTCCTTTTACTCCTTGTCGTAGCTTATTTCACAAGCGCTCATTGCGTTTGAGTGATAGACGATAGGCATGTCCATCCCGTCCTTTCCTTGTGATAGGATGGCTTCCACCGCGTACTTCGAGGCATCTGTGTTGAGTTTAAATTCCTTTTTAAAATTCGTATATTGAAGGATAGGCTGTTGACAAAGGCAATTTCGGTTTTTATCAAAACTTTTCTGATGCTCTTTTTCTCATCTCTATTCAATATTTTTCTTAAGGAGATCATTCAAGGGCTTGGCTAACTTGGCGTAGTCTTGAATGAATCGTCTATAATAATCAGATAGTCCTAAAAATTGACGAACAGCTCTTACGTTGCAGGGAGTGGGGACATTTTTTATCGTTTTTATCTTGGATGGGTTAGGTTTGACTCAATTCCGTCCAATTACGTGACCTAGATATGTCACTTCTTGCCGCAAGACGTCACATTTATCTAGCTGCAACTTTAGATTTGCTTGCCGTAAGCTTGTGAAAAGGCGTTTCGCCTTCGTGTGGTGTTCCTCGAACGTTTGTGAGAACAGCACTACGTTGTCAAGATATATGAAGGCCTCCGTGACATGCGTTCCTTTCAATACTTCGTCCACTAGACGTTGAAAGGTTGCGAGGGAATTTTTGATGTACATTGGCATTCTGAGGTATTAAAAATGAACTTGAGGTGTAGAGAAGGCCGTTTTTGCTCGATCGTCGGGTTGCTTTCCAACTTGGTGATATCCGCTTACCAAATCAAAGACAGAGAAGTACTGTTGCCTTCCCTAGATGGTCCAGTATTTCTGTATTATTTGGCAAGGGGTATGCATCCCCTATGACTTTTTTGTTGAGGGCCCTATAATCGATGACAACCAGCTCTTTTTTCTCCTGAGGCATCAGGTTCTTTAGGGATTATCATTAGTGGTGAATTATAGGGTGATTTTGATGGGCCGATGATTCCGCTCTTGAGTTGTTTTTCGACTGCTTGCCGTACATCTTTTGCGGAATCTTATGCCCGTAAATATTGTTTTAGTTGTATGATTATATTTTCATTCATGGGTATTCGGTGTTGAACCAAGTGCGTTGCAGTTAGTTTCTTGCCATTTAAATGGAATATATCCGAGAATTCGTTTGTCCATTGAGCAACGTATTCTTCTCTTCATAATTTGAATGGGAGAAGTATAAACTGTTAAACACGCGCTCCGCAAGGGTTTGCTCCTCCTTAGCTACATCTTTATCCGATTCCGTTGGCTTAGAATCGAAAGATTCTTCCCCTTGAATCTTATAGTATTTCAAGGGGATGATTTCTTGAGGGGGAAGGGCCAGCTCGACTACCTCTTCAGTAGTGTTGATTACTAATACATGACACTTTCCATCTTTATTCGGGACTGCAGCTTTACCTAAATATATTATGTCTGGAGTCTTGTCTTAATACGGGGGAGGTAACCCTCTCATACTTCGGGATTTGATACATTTAGCGCGATTACTTGACAAGTTCGCGATTGAATCCATAATATGTGAGCAAACGGTCTACAAACGGAATCGGTGTGACTGAAATGGAGACCGTGACAATAGTATTGTGTCTAAAGGACATTTCGACTTGTTTCTGTCGTAGGAATGTTTGGCCCAGAATTCCATCTATAGAGATAGGGTGTGCCTAGGGCCTCTACACCGTGCGCGGTTATTCTATACATTGTAGTCAGTTTGTTTGGTGAAATCACGAGTCCTTCTTGTAACGCTTGAAGTTTTATCAGATTGACCCCTGATCCTGGATCGACCAGGAAGGATGCCTTCGAATTACGAAATTCCGTGGCAATCAGTATGACTACCGGGAAATCTTCTAATTGGTCCCGATTTCTTGCTGCCAGAAGGTACCGGCGATGCTGGCCGTGGCATATTTTCGTCTCTTTTCTTTGTTTCAGAATCCGCGTACGGCATGAAGGGTATGCCGAATTTACCATCGCATTATTCCTGCCAGGTACCTTGAGAATACTTTTCTGCTCGGGGTGGAAACATTTTTCATTATAGTGACGCCATAGGCTTGAGGGTCTGACTCCTTTTGCCTTATCCGTTTTATTTGTGACATCCAAGGAGGGTTGTTGTGCCGCCCTATAGGTCGAGACCGATAACTCTGAAGTGGAATTATACTTCTTCACTTCTTCGGCATGTAAAGCATACACTTATGCTTCCGCTAAATCCTTTGGACGACTCGAATCTACGAAGGTCGCCATTTTATCCGGAAGTTCGCGAATGAAAGCCGTGAAGGCTACATCCTTAACTCGCTTAATCATTAGTTCGCCTTCCTTAACTCGCACCAAACTATCTGTACCTTAAACGTATTCGTCCGCGTTTTTGTCCTAAAAAGCATGCTTTGCCCCGCTCAACAGCCCCTGCATCCTATCATAGCAGCCACTCACCGTTTCTTTCTTTGTTTTTGTAAATTTCATGATTTCCTGAAAATACCATTGAAATCTCTTCGCAGGTGCAAAACGCTTCTTTAAATGTTTAAAAAATTCATTTAGAGTATTGAATTTCTTATCCCTTATACTTTCTCTCGCGATGCCTGTTAGCTTACCGAGCGCGATCTTGATAATTCCATTAACTATGTCCTGCAAGAACTCTTTCAAGGGGATGTTCTTGCTCGAGTTTCATCGATGTTAATCGGTGCGCCACCCGCGTTGATGTTACAATCGAAACCGGGCACATTGGTTCTATTTACCTTTGTATTTTCGTTTTGGTCCGGAATTTTGATTCTTTGGTTTTTATTACTTTATTTAATGATCAAGATTGGCATTTACCGAGTTTTAAACTTTTAGAGTCTTAATTCCCCAATAATTGAAATCTTTATTTTGTTTAACATTTAAATATTCATTAGTCGCCTGGCACATCCGGGGAATCCGAAATTTAACTTTTTTTTAGTTCAATAATTTAATTTCACTAATCATAGTTCTAATAAAATGTTTATTACCATTTTCAAATCCTTTATTTGGTCGTTCAAAAAAAAAAAAACCTTCAAAATTACTAATGGATCATACTAAAAGCTTTCTAAGAGTTACTATTGTTTTGGGCTATTAGTTGTTCCGACATCTTATAAGGACAATTGAGACCATGCACGATATAAATTAGGCTTTAAGTTTGGCGGTCAGAACGTCGGGAGTTATTGACATCAGAGCTTCAGCCCTAGCAAACAAAGAATTGAACATCGTTAAATTCCAACATGGGATCTGTGGACAGAAAGTTGACAAATACTACCTGTTTGTTTTGAGATACTGGATTGGCTGATTCTTGTACCACGGGAGGAGGTTCCAGCGCGTCTAGCTGGTGTTTTTAAGGGGACCTTAAAAACATTCAATTGATCAGCCATTGGTTATTAATTGTCAGGAAAATTTTGAAGTTACGTTCACTTAGTTTTGCCTCGGTATGTAGCTGTGATTGCTTCGCAGGTGCTGCTAAATTACGTGCAATCGCACGTTCGTATCGTTCGCGTACTTTTCAACCAGCACGATGCTTTTTCTTATATGTTGTTTTGCGAGGAGGGGAGATGTTAGGCATGGGATGCGCTTCTCTCTCTCCCTCTCTATCTCAACTGCTCTCTTCTTCAGGATTATTTCACCTGACACATTTGATCGCTGACATAATGAAAATAATTTCGAACTCTAAATTGGCATTAGATATTCAACTTTTCTCAAGACCGCTATTAGGCAATCACTTCATTTTAATTAACTAATTTTTATTATGCCGCATAAGACCCTTCAATATAACTATGTAAGCCGCATGAGGTCTTACTATTAGTTGCTAAATATTACTATCAAAAGATTATTAGCCTCCAAATAATAGTGGAATTTATTTTCAGGTGATCTAAGGTACTAATATCATTTCGTTAATTGACTATTTATCGCACGCCATTCTAATAGTCAAAATTAAATGTCAGAAGAAAATTGAATACTAACATCAATTATCTGAAATTGAATTTCCTTAAAATACTCGATCCTGTGTATTCAATTGGATAACTAAGGGGTAATGATGCCTTGCGAACCACGAAGCGGCGCCCAGGAAAATCAGGAGCCGAAAAGAGCTCAGATTTTGGTCCGATTAGCGCAGGACGCAAAGTTTCATTAACTCATAGTTGACATTTCTTCAGGAAATAACATTATGAATTTGACTCATAACGTGAAATAAAAGTAAAGGCTAAAAACAGCTCAACTTTTGAGTCACTTTTATTAAGCTTAATTCAACATATCAATTTTCTGAAAAAACGATGGACGTTTTAAACCCAAATGAAGCAGAAATAAAACAAAGCAAAAGCCAAGAAAAAGCCCAGGCTTTGATTTATCCTAGAAAAATTAAGCTTGTAACTGTCCAGATGGAATTGATCTAATTTGTAATTTTTTTAGTTGAATAAAAATCAAGAGCTAAAAGCAGCTCATGTTTTAATTTAATTTACGCGATCTTGAATTGGAATTTTTTTTCAAAGGATAATTTAATTTAAATTCATTCTGCTATTCAAATAAAAACGGAGAGCTGAAAGGAGGTCATGTTCAACTTCGAAATTGACAGAATCAAATAAAAATTAAATTGTGTTGAGGATATTCTGAGGAAACATGGTTGAACTTAAAAATACCTTCCGCACTTTGATTTTAAATTTGAACTTCCTGAACTTTAAATTAATTTTGAAAACTTGAGCCGCCAATATTTCTGGCTAAAGAGAAATTTCACTGTAGAAAGTTAAACCGAAATTTCTTGTGAACATTTGGAAACCTTTTCCATCATTTGACAGATCAAGCACATTAAAAATTGATTTTTTTAAATACCGAACAAACGGTAAAGCTGCCACCATCAGATTGTTACGTACGAGATAATAATTTTTAATATGAAGAACCTGTGAAAGAGTTCTAACTACTATAATGTACCAGAGGTTCAAGCTGTCAAATTAATTTCATTAATTTGTTTAATTTTGTGGGATCGTGTTTACCATCTTATTAATTCAAGATGTTCCTTTTTCGGCTATCCTGTTACCGTTAAATCTTAATGATGAAAAGGGCGTTCTTTTTAATAACTGATGCACTGACTCTAGTTTTAATTTTAATTCATGTAAATCAAAAGAAAATGAAATAGAAAACAGATGGTAAAATTCCAAAGGAATCAAGAAAACAAAAGTGATTTCATATTCGACTTACCCTAACTCAAAGCCACCGCCACACTTAATTCGCCAGAGAGAAGGAAGGAGCGGACAAGGATTAGATTTCTCGTTTTGAGGATAGGATGTAACTTGTCAGGTTCAAACCTTTTCTTGGACCGTTGCACTCTGTAGATCTGTCTGGGTGAGTCAATTAAATTTCTGAAATTAGGTCCGATGATGCCGTCGTTTGATGCCGTCGCGATTCGTCCGAATTTGATAGAAACGTGGGTCCGTGGGTGCCGTTTGAAGGGCGACATACATTTATATATAATCGAAAATAAGGGGTCGGGTCGGTGGTACCATTCAAAAACGTCCTTCCTGGCCAATGATTATTCCTCTAATTTATCATTTTTGAATTATAATGTGAATTTGATTGACTATTGGTTATCAATTGATTTCAATTCAGTTTATTTATTTCATTAATTCATAACTGTCCATTATCTTCAATTATTAATTATAAAAATATTTCGTAATAGTAAGCGTTCGGAATTGACTGATTTATTTGTTCTTAATGTTTTTTATTCCAAACATTGTTTTATCTATTATTAATTATTTAATTATCTGTTCATCTATTATTTAATTATCTGTTTATCTATTATTTCTTCTCAAACGCTTTGAATTTTATCCTTTTATGAATATCATTTCTTATATTCTAATTTTATAATTACTTTCTCTTCCATATCATTTGCTTTGATTCTTCCTTTCGTGAATCAAGACAGACTAAATAATTATTAATATACCAGTACTTTTTTTTAATAAAGACGGCTCTGAGTGAAGCATTATTAGTTGGTTTTAACTTATGCATCAACTTATTGTCTCACCTCCATTTTTAATACCATACATGCACGCTATTAAGAATGAATTGCCTAAATCTACTTCACAGTTTTACAATGTTTTATATCGTTGAACATTCGTGGACATTTTTTGGTCCTTTGAGCCGGATACTCATTGGTGCATTCTGGCAAGTTCGCGAATGCTTAACTTTTTGGTGCACTTTACTGCAAGTCTATGTGAGTGCAGTTGTGACAATTGGACAGTGTTTACTGACAGTGTTCCTCCCGGTACTATTCGTAGTGACTTGTGAACGTTGAGAATTGCAGTGTTAAAGTTGAGTGCATTGAAAACGAATAACTCTAAAAGCTAGAGAAAATCGGGAAAATCATCGTTTTTCAAAGGATGAATCCAGGTTCGTAAATTGCTTAGTCGTATATTTCTATATGCCTCATCTCTCAACGCGTGAATGCCCTTGGTAACGAGGCTTGTTTAGTATTCCGGAGGAATGTCAATCTCAACGTAGAAATGAGAATTAATTGAAAATGTTGTGAAACTATAATTTTGAAATATTATTTCGCGAATGAGTGTGTGGATTGAGTCAGTGAAACCTGTGCTAATTGGAAAATAATCGTAGCTTCTTTATTGAATATTATGAATTGCCCACGTGTTCGTTCGAAAATTGTCGCGTGAATTTCGAATCGTTTCTCAAGACAATTAAAGTCGACCTTTGATATAATTAAACTTCTGAGACGTCGACTTAATACTTTAATCATTTCGTACGTGTTTTTGTAGTTTTCTGTTGTGTTTTGCATTACCGTAAAAATGTCAATACAGCAGGCGGAAACGTTCCTTCTCGAGCAACTGAAACTTGCTAATCGTATTAAGGAATTGTTTCAAGGAGTTTGAACTCCTCATACCCGTGGGTTGGTGACAGCACGGTTACAAATTGGAAGCGAATTTCGTAAAATTGCAGTCGCAACATGTCATCAATTAATGTCACCCCTCCTATTTCATCCAATTCACATCAAATAATGGTACTTCAGAGTTAGTGCGCGCTCTCCTTGATATCGGTTCTGAAGTTTCGCTTGTTTCAGAAACTCTCGCACAACTTCTCAGGCTGTCTCGCTCAAGTTGTGACTGAGGCCTTCTAACTGTAGGTAAAAAACGTGCGTCTATTGCAAACGGTGCCGTCCCATGCATTTTATCGCCATACTTTAAATCTGATTTTAAGTATCACTTAGGTGCGCTCGTGCTTCCTCGTTTAACTCCATATCTTCCACATTTTCAAATGGATACTGGAGAGTGGTCTCACATTTATGGATTGCGTCTCGCGGATCCAAATTTCGGTAGCATAAGGGTGATCGAGGTGATCATAGGAGCAGATGCCTGTTCGAATTGACTCCTCTCTAATATTCGTAAATTAAATTCTACCGCTCCTGTTGCTCAAGAGACCTATTTCGGTTGGATCTTATCAGGAAAAACTATAGGAAATTCACCAACAGCTTCCAGCTATGAACCTAACACAGCCATTGGAATGCATATTTCCTTACAGGAAGACGTGACTTTTGATCTTCAAAAATTTTGGGAAGAACAGGAAATTTCCCCTAAAATCGTTATGACAGCTGATGATGCGTCACGCGTCACGTGACTCTTTTCGAGGCTTATGATAAGTTCCTCGAAGAGTATCTCACTCTTGGTCTCATGGTTCCAGATAATGAGACTTCGGTTCGTCTTGATAGTTCTCGATCATTTTACTTACCACATCACGGAGTTAGGAAGACTTCAAGTACGACTACTAAGCTTCAAGTGGTATTCAGTGGTTCTCAGCAAACAGAAGTTGGAATTTCGCTCAACGAATGCTTGCACGTTGGACCTACTATCCTACCCAACTTGATTGATATTGTACTGCGTTGGAGAGTCCACATCATTGTTGTGTGTGCTGATGTACAGAAGATGTACAGACAGATTCAGGTGCATCGAGATGACCAAGATCTTCAACTGATCCTGTGGAGAAAATTACCCGAAGACCTAGTTCAATATTTTCGTCTAACAACGGTCACCATCCTCTTGCAGCTAAAGCAATTCAACAAGGGACCTACGTTGATGATGTTTTACAGGTGCGGATACCTTGGACGAAGCCATACTTCTTCAGAATCAGTTACATTATCTATTCAAAGTGGGCGGTTTCCCCCTTCGAAAGTGGATGTTAAAGGATCCTGAATTATTAAAGAAAATACCAGAAATCATCATACATCATCGTAACCTATGTCTCTTCCAACTCAACCATCTGTTTATATGCTAGGTCTCAATTGGAATCTGGAAAAAGATGTCTTCACATTTTACGTTGATCTGCCAGCGTGTGTGCCTGTTGTTACAAAACGATCATTGCTCAGCCAGATAGCTCAACTGTTTGATCCCCTGAGTTGGTTGAGCCAAGGGATTATTGGAGCCAAGATCTTCATCGAATTGATGTGGCTCTCAAAGATTTCTTGGGACGATCCTCTTCCGATAAATGATCACAATCGATGGCTTCAATATCGAGACAATCTTTGGTATTTTTCAGGGATTGAGATACCTCGTTGGATTGGATTTCGTTCGTCTTCTGGTTCCTACGAACTACACGGATTCTGCGATGCCTCGGAAAGAGCTTACGCCGCTGCTGTCTACCTTCTTGTCATGTCGGCATCTAGAGAATCTGAAGTGTCACTCGCGGCTTCAAAATCTAAGGTGGCTCCCGTAAAGCAGTTGAGTTTACCGCGACTTTAGCTATGTGGAGCACTTCTGTTGGTTCACTTGATGCAGTATGTGCAACAGGCATTCAAGTTGGATGTTTTTGTACATATATCGAGCGATTCAACTGATACTCTTGACTGGATTGAAGAACATCCCACGAAATAGAATCTCCTGCCAAAGGCTGTGAAGGAAGTGGTTTGATTTTTTGTTTGCAAATCGATTTTCTTATTTTTGTCATGTTTCAGTTTCTGTGCTATGTCATAAATGCATTAATGAGATTATCTTCATTGTTCATTTCGTCCAAATAAAGTAGGCGGAATGTTCGGAATTGACTGATTTACTTGTTCCTAATGTTTTTTATTCCAAACTATGTTTTATCTATCATTAATTACATTGGTCAACATTTTATACAAGATTTACCACTGGACTTCATTAGAGTATACTAGGGTTTTTGGAATCCGAGGTCAGTTAACCTCTACCACGTCTGGTTCAAGGTCATTTCAAGGTCAAAGTGAGAAAAACTGGCTAAATAAATCTAAAAAAATATGTATATAGGTTTTGGGGGTCGTTGAGTAAGAATATGTGGTTCGTTCAACCCTGTGAGGTCACCTATAGGTCATTTAGAGGTCACGTCAAGGTCATACTGAGATGAAACGGTCAGAAAAATGTGAGAAAAATCCTATATAGGTTTTGGGGTCGCCGGGTTTGAATCTGGAGTTCTCTTAACCCTGTGAGGTCACCCAGAGGTGATTTCAAGGTCACGTGAAGGTCATACTGAGACGAAAGTGTTAGAAAAGTGTGAGAAAAATCCTATATAGGTTTTGGGGGTCGCCGAATCGGAATCTGGGGTTCGCTTAACCCTCTCAGGTCACCCAGAGGTCGTTTCAGGGTCACGTCAAGGTCTTACTGAGTACTGGTATATTAATAATTATATAGTCCGTCTTGATTCACGAAAGGAAGAATCAAAGCTCTTCCGTGTTCACTTGTGCGACGACGACTGACGTGTTGAACGACACACTCACACAGAGTCAGCAAGCCTACTATAGTTACTTTTGTTTGGTAAACGGTGAATTCAATTTATATGAAGTTCTGAGAATCACTTGATTCTTGGGTATGTGAGACATATATATATATATATATATATATATATATATATATATATATTCGGTATTCGGTTTTAATTCCTTGGGATTCGAACCGAAGGGCCTATGACAAAGCCACCGGACG
>CAKNYM010012992.1:0-40558 GCA_932195095.1 Andricus curvator | reverse complement strand
CAATGGCACTGTCAGCGGTTTCCGAACGCCTAAAAAAACTACTGGCAAGCTGCCATCTTGGTTCCCCGCGAAATTCAAAATCCGTCTTTTTTATTTGCGTGTTTAACGTGCGTCCTGCTGTAGAAAACCGGGATTCTAACCTCTTACTTTCTTGTGGATCTTATTTCGCTTTAACGTACCAAAAAAATGCTCACAGGCAATTTAATGACATATAACCATAATCTTCAGACCCCAGATATTTAAATCATATTGTTTCATTGATAAATATGAGTACTTACTTCGCATAATTTTGAATTACAATTCGGTTCCATTTGTCGCGTCTACAATTTATAATCCCTATTGACAGTCTTTCTCTTTGTACTAGTGGAAAACGATAAAGTTTAAATCCATCTTCGTTTCTGTTTTTACGAAACGGAGCACTACAGCAGACCATTTTTATTATATTCTAAACTTAATTTTAACTAAAATACACGAAATGCTTATCGCATTGTTTCCCGCAAACTGTCCAGGAACCAATATGGCGGTTGCATATTCCTGTCTAATATAGAACCCTAGTTTGGCCCTTCGTGTGCCGACATCTTGGATTTGGTGCCAGTGACGTCACAACGTAAAATACTTAATAGAGCAGCGATCCTAGCGTCCATGCTTCAGATTAGTATTTCACGTTGTGACGTCATCTGGAAAGATGAACACACACCGGAGGATAAACAATGCTACAAACTGAATAACTGAATTTGGAAATAGTTCTTACACTAATAGCACGGAACGTTCCCGCAACGTGTAAAATGTCCGCCGCTTGGGAACGTTCAGTGGAACGTTCTACTGGGACCTGACGGGAACATTCCGTTATTGTTATTTTTAAACACAATTATCTCTTAAATCGTAAGAGATTGGTAAAAATGGATGTCATTTTTTAGTTTTGAGTACTGCATATACACGGAAAAAATTTATCCGTGAAGAAGTCACAAACTTGTAGCTAGGTCTCGGATACGAGTTGAAAAAATGAAACATTAAATCATTATTTCTGTGAGAAATATATGGATAAGTTTCGAAGTTTCTTACGAACAGTTCGAATTTCCTACGAACAGTTCCTGAAAATTTCATACTGAAATAAAAAGAGGAAAAATTTTATTTGTTCGATTTAATTTTATATTAATTTATGAATTCGCAACTCAGAAGATTCGAACCCTCAAAGACTGCTGACTCACCAGTTTCTAAACATAAACCAGGAGTGCGTAAACACGCGTAGCCATCGAGGCCAAACAAAATAGGTATTATAAAACTTCTAGCCACTCATCCGACGAGCTTGAGGCACACATACGAGCGCACACACGCACCGCGCATTTGGGAGAGTGTGTGTGTGGGCCACGTACAGGCGAACCTACTTTCGAGTTCCCAGATTTGTCGGGCAAGCTCGTGAGTGCTCTGAGAATCTTTTCCCAATCACTCGTAATATTTTTGTAATTATTCACGTAAAAAAAAGTGATGAACCGTTTTAGAATTTTCACATCGAGTTCGTCAATCTTTCTCAAAGTTCGCAGGTTATTTACGAAAATACATAAATATCCGATGAATTTTTCTCATATCCGAGACCTAGCTACTAGTTCGTGACTTTTTTACGGATAATTTTTTTCCGTCTACTACACTATGATATCCATATTATAAACTGAAATCGATTTGGACCTATCACTTACGGTTTACGCGATATTTCTTGATAATGATAAAAGTAACGGTAATTTCTGTTTAAAACGTTCCAGTGGAACATTACCAAACGGTGGACATTTTACACGTTCCGGGAACGTTTCGAAGGTTCGCGCGGAACGTTTCGTGTTATTATAGGGCTCTTACGGGATGCGAGATATTTTTTGTTAAAAATAACAATAACGGTAAGTTACCTTCAGGAAATGTGTACCAAAATGTAACAATCACCTTAATTGTGTGCATTAAAATTTAAGATTTTCATTGTTCATTGAGTCTATTAAAAGATTTCCTTCAATATTTTACTATATTAGGTACTGTTATGAATTATTGTTGGCGTGCATTCGTGAAATCAACAAATATTTAGATATCTTTTGATAATAAATTGAAAAAAGCCACGTCCTCATAGCGTGTAAAATGTCCGCCCCTTTGGAACGTCCCACTCACACCTGAAGTGGACTTACCGTTATTGCTATTTTTAACAACAAATATTTCATAAACCGTAAGAGACGGTAAAAATGGATTTAATTTTTTAGTTGTGAGGTTTGCGGGATATTTATTGTTGATAATAAGAATAGCGGTAAGTGTGCTCCAGGTCTTCAAAGATTCAATAATCTGTCTCATAGAAAGTATTGTGGAAGTAGAAGAAACTATTTTCCTTATTGTCAAAGTTTTTAGAAGGACAAGCTCAGTGTATGACGTTAGATTACCATCACAAGCAGTTGGAGTATATAATTGTTCTAATTTAAACAATGCAGTAGAAGCAGTTAGTCTAAATAACGTGTAAAACAAGTCTTATAGAATTCCGCATTGGAGCGAAATAGGAGGAGAGGAAGAGAATGTTGTAGCAAATGAGTGAATTCGTTGTACGTTTCTTGTATGCCCGCAAAATTAAAAAAATAATTAATAAATTGAAAAAGAATCAACTGTTGTATACAAAGAAGTGAATGGTTATCACTTTAAGCAACGGTTCGATAAGAGAATTGAGTTTATTTAAAAGTTATAAAAAAATATTTCAAGCAATATTGAACAGTATGATAAAATCCTTCTTGTCCATTTGATTTCAGTTTGTCGACATGGCTTATTTAGTCAATTTGAAAGGAGCGGAAAAATCAAATGCCAGAAGAGACATACGAACATCCAGTAGCGGAAGACCCATTAGCATACTAGACAAGTTTTCAACATTTGAAGATGATACTCCCCCGACTGCAAAATCAAAATATGGATCCACTTTTAAGGCTGAGCTGAAACGACTGCGAGAAATTGCTGCGCAAAAATGTCAACAAAAGATTGAATGCAACATTGACTTGAAAAACCTTTACGGACCATGCTATCATCTAGGACTAAAAATTCCAAGCTGCGTCTCCCCAATCAATTCAGCATTGCAGTTAGACGTCGAAAGAGCACGGTAACTGTAAGTTACTTTTGATGCTTCTTATATAAAGTTTAACGAAAAATACGAAGAAATATTTTAGCAGATTTTCCCGACTTTTGTCATCAAACATTTTATGTATTTGTTTCAGAGCACAAACAGCAGAGAAGAACTCTTCTCCCAATTTGAAAGAAAACTCTTTACCGGCAAGGAAGGCTCATCAAACACAAGCTACACCTTCCCTAAATAATTCAGCGTTGAAAGTAGCCACCGTACTTGAGCAGTAAGTTTCTATTGACGCATCTAATTTAATATTAAATAGTTTAGCAGGTCCTCCCAAAATACCTATTAATTTCATCTAATATTTTTGTATTATATATTTGTTTTAGAGCAAAAACAGCAGACACGAGCTCTTCTCCCAGTTTCAAAGAAGTTGCTTTGCCAAAAAGGAAGCTGTATGCAGGACGAGGAAAATCTGTACAAGAAAGCAGAGAGTTGCTAACATTTTTTTCATCTTTTCTTAGATTGGAAATGTCACCCTCGTTTGTCTTGGACCAGGAAGGATGTCCGCGATGGATATCTCTATCTTTGATGTCGATCGACTTTGTGCAGACTTGCAGTAAGTTAATTATGAATAATATTTTCCTGGATATTGTAGGTCATTCTGATTTCAAAACAGTGTTCTACTTTATGAAATTATGATTTCTGGTTTATCAAGGAGCAAAACTTAAGGATATTGTGTTAACATGATGTTTTAACAAAAAAGGTGCATAAAATATTGAAAATCCTGGAAGAGCAACACAAATAAGCACCATGCATCGAGAAACTCTATGGGCCAATTGAGGGCTTTCTCTTAAGAACAGTCAAGGAATTTGTCGAGCTTGACAGCGATACAGAAGAAAGCGGTAGAAAACGTCAAAAATTGGTGGAAATTGGAGAAAAACTTCGGAATTTTTTAAGTTCTGCTCTAAAGCAAGTGCTAACGGTTAGCCTGGCATGGGGCTGGCAAAACTCCAAAGTTTGGTGACAAGAGTGTCCAACGTAATTTATAGTAAGTTTTTTCATTGTGCATTTAATTTTTTTTTTGTAGAAAACAGTCCTAAGACTTGACATTTATTTTTATTGTTAATATCAGGTGTGGAAAAAATGTATAGATTGTCACAAATATTAAATAATAATTTTTACTCTTTCAGCATCTGCAATGAAATGTCCGTATTTCAAAGGTCCTGACTCTATTCTCGAATATAAAACAGAAGTGAGGGAAGTCATACGGATTACGAAACAACGGTATCGCAATTTCGTCAACGATGAAAAAGCTGATGGACAAGTATGAAAACCCGAGCTACCTAGAACTGATCCAAAAAATCAGAGTAATAGATGATGAGATCCAAGGAAGAAACCAATTTAAAGTAGAAGGATTGGCCGACAGTGAGTCTCTATTGAAATTTTAAAAAATAGCACACAAAAAAAAAGTGAAGAAAAATGAAATGGCAACCAACCAAATTCCCCTTTCTTCTCTTTTTTCTTTCTCTCATCTTTGTTTAATTCTATTATTTTTCAATCACAATACAAAAACATTTAGAATATCTACCAGAGTAGATATTTTATGTACATATTCTGTTTTGCTGAATGAGCACCAAAACGTTGGTAGATATTGTAAATGTTTTTGTGTTGTCATTTGAAAATAATAAAATTAAAAGAAGACTAAAGAAAGAAAAAAGAGCAGGAAGGGGATTTGGTAGGTTGCCTTCTCATTTTCCTTTCTTCTTTTTTTCTTTTATTTTCGTGCTATTTTTTTTTAATACTATGTAGACATTTTGCGGCGGTTGTCCGAAATTGGTCGTTGCATTCTTGTTTTTATTTTCAGAAAGTTGTTAATATTGAAATTGCGATAATTTAGATAACACAGGCGCACCAAAAAAAGCGACATGGAAATTGAACTGCAGTACCACCAAATTTATATATTTTTGAGTCCCTGAATTCGAATGTGGTGTAAGAATGGTTCCATCACGGCATGTTCGCACTGTATGTTGTTCTTAAAAAATGGTCAAAAAGGCTAATTTTCTCAAAAAACTGACACGATGAGGCAAATCTGCCACCATATTTGGATTCAGTGACACTAAAAAACGTAAAGTTATGGTTCTGGTTTAGTGGCTATGTCGCTTTCTTTTTTTTGCCCTTCCCTATAATTCTATTTTTTAAGGGTATTTACCAGAGTGGCAGGTGAATAATTGAACATGGTTTATTATTCATCAGTTTTGTAGGAAATGGTTTAAAATATGTAAGATCACGTCTATCTCTGGCCCATTTCAGCTTTTTTTGTTTAAATAGTGCAATTTTATCCATTTTTAATTCTCAATGTTTCAATTTTACATTCCTTAAATAAAGATTGAAGATTAAATCTTGTTGGTACTTTCGTTTATCATAGAAAAAATATAATTTTTAGAGCCTACTTACACGCGCACTAAGAGCTTGCTCCATGCGCGCACGTGCCTGGCACATATACTCCTCCATGGATGACACATCTGCGTGCTGATCTGCGCGCACATCGAGCGTGTCCATATGCACGCCGTGCCTGCGCCATGCGCGCATGGTGCGCTAAAATTGCTATCTGGGTTTACACGTTCTGCGGATGTGGCTGGAACTTTCCAGTGGAACGTTCACACGCTAGGTACCCGCAGGACGTTCCAGGTACGTTTCGTGCTATTAGGTCTGACAATAAGGCAGGTATAAACTTAAATGAGGGATACATGCTAGAAAAATACCACGAAGTAGTTTAAGGAGATCCAACTCTATGGGCCAATTCGGAAAATTGTACCCCCATTTTTCCGTACCGGTAAAATGCGGAAAACCGTTATAACATAGGTTTTGGAGTTGGTTTTCAACAGTTCCAAATTTTCTCATGGGAGGCGTTACAATACTTTATCTGGCATGCTGTGGGTATGCTATAGGAAGTGGGCACGGAAAAATGGGGGGTATCCTTATGGGGACGGCGATTTGTCAAGCTCAGCTTAGAGGGCAGCACCGTGAGTGGAGATATACCTTGTACGCAGGCACAAGGTATTATCTACAGTTTCCTTAGTTTTTTGTTATTTGAAAGCGATTTGCTTCTTTATTTGTACACCCGATTGCCGCGCATGCACACTGGCATTTCGAAAATAGTGCTTTAAGCTAACACCTCAACGCTGCGCTAGGAAGGACTGATATAATTCGAATAGCAGACGTTACCACCGTTGAAACCGTCATCTTGAGCCTTGAGTATGTCCACGCGCACTAGCGGCCACAAGTGTCAGTCGCCGTCCCCATATTAGAGTTGAATCTCCTTATGATACTACTTCGTGAAAAATACTAAATCTTGTTTGTTAAATACTTGATTATGATTAGGCGAGATTATGAAATGTGTTATGAATTAAATGAATTGTTATGTCTGAAGAGCATTTTGCATATATTGCAGATCATTTTTTCCCAACAATAAAAAAATTCCGTTAAATGTATAGGTTGGGACATGTGTATCGTATAGGGCGAGACACGTCTTTTGACAACTATAGGCTACTTTTTATTTACTAAAAATCATCTTTGGAGTAACTTTTGAGTATTAATAATAAAAATACTTGCACTTTCGGTCATTATTATGTACTTAAATCTTAAACAGACTCGAAATTTCAGCATGTCTCGTTACAAGCGACAAAGTGAACTAGGGATCACTGATTTCGAAAGCTTGGTTAAAGCCATCAAAGAAGGCTCATTTTTATGTAAAAGCTCAATTAAACAAATAAATATTTACTAAAAGGTTCACTGTAGCGTTTTAAATTCAGAACATCAACTGTAAAATTGGTGGTGCATCGTAATCATTTATGTGTTATTCACAAGAAGTAAGCTATTTAATGAACTTTCAAAACAATGCAATGAAAGCCCAAAAATACTATCATGGAAAAAAGTTATCGGCCAAAAACAAAACCCGTCTCAACCTATGCGACACTCCCCCACATATGGAATAAAGAGAATCGCTCGCTGGCTAGTTATTCTTCCGCGTCAGGAGGAGTATCAATGACCTGAACGATTAGCGGTTATCTGTGAGCTGAGCATCAATCTAAATCTACGGGTCTTATCAGCATTATACACAGTAAAAACAAACACATAAAGTTATATTCGATTTAATTTCAGATTGGACTTGAATTATAAGAAAGCAACTAAATTTAAGTATGCAAACAATCTTAAATAAATCATTTATCTTAAATAAGAAATAAGCATTCCTCGGCTGAAATAAAGTAAACAATGGACCTAACTTTCAATGTACATAGTTCTGAAAGTAAGTTGAAGGAAACCAGAAATAAAATGTAAGGCTTTCGTTACCTAAAATTAAGAAGTCCACTTAAATTCAGTATTTGTTTTTTTCTCCGGACGTCACGCTGAAAATAGACGTTACACCGAATAACGCGATAATAAAAATAAAAATATTCTCGACAACACTTGTCAAGTAATAAATACTAATTCACAAAGTAATATAACATCTCTCTAAGTACGAGACGTTCAGCGCCAAGGTAAACAATGTAACAATCTGTTATCGAATGGCAGGCGCTCCCTACTTTTCATAATTGTGTATTCTAACATTACGTCACACTCGGTCATTAACGTCGAAATATATAAGGCTTTATCACTTGGTGGAGTGCAAAGTATTGTTTACATAGAAGTTTGACTAAAATTAATTTTTGTAACGCATGCACGAAATGTTCACTTTTCGAGGCATGTATTGCGTGCGGGAAGTTACCAATTCCAAAACCGTGGTAAAAAGTAGTTATGAAAAGATTTTTTCTAGCTGCTGCGCTTGCGCTCATTGAGCAAGATTACTTTTTCTTGCTGCTGCGCTTGCGCATTTCGAGTCAGATTAACTTTCCATGACTGCCGGAATCATAACCTTACTTCATTATGATTTGACGCTTGAGAGACTGATTGTGAGTAGTGAATAGTGATTGGACAAACTCGAAGTGATAAGTTACCATAAATGACTGATGAATTACCATAAATTATCGT
This sequence comes from Andricus curvator, assembly GCA_932195095.1. Lineage (NCBI taxonomy): Eukaryota > Metazoa > Arthropoda > Insecta > Hymenoptera > Cynipidae > Andricus > Andricus curvator. The sequence continues at coordinate 32,457 of CAKNYM010012992.1, read as the reverse complement.
TAAATTACCGTTGAATTACTAATAAATTACCGAAAATTTTGGAAATTTTCTGATACGGGTGTCTGTCCGTCCGTGGTACTTTTTTCCAAGGAGGAGAAGTGACGGGAAGGGGAAAGTAGGTGGAGTAGGGGAGGGAAAGTTTGCGATGGGGAGGTTGCAACGTCTTAATTAATTTTGTATACAAAATTAAAATATATTTTGTTTTAAGATTCTGTTAAGACTTAATTTACCGTCCTAATAGGGTACGAAGCCATTCCTTGTAGGCGCTTTGCGCCTACTTTGTCAAATTTTTCCAAAAAGATTCAGATACCTTAAATTTCTGGAAATTTTTGGTTATTTACAAATTCACCGAAAATGTTCGGAAATTTTCGGTCATTTTTGATAATTTTACCATACATTTCCAAAAATTACCATACATTTTTTAAAAATGTTGTTTTTATTATTTCTAAAATCGAAATTTTTCTGCCTTTGTTACAAAAAATACCGTGTGCAACAGATGCTGAAATTAGACAGTTGCAACTCTTGTGAAGTTTCCAGTACTTGCCATCGGCTCTGGCTCGTACATCAAACTTCACACTCGTCTGGAACTGCTTACTTTCCGCACTTGTAGCACAATATACCATTTTTTAGACGAAAGTAAGTGAAAAATTGTGACATCACTTTGCTTTTCAGATAGAAAAGCCATTTCTTTAATTATTGTTGACAATTTGGAAAGTGTGCGATTGGGCAATCCAGCATCAAGCAAAATTATAATGTGCCGTGATTGAGGTTAGGTTGCATTGTTGTAACTGTTGGTGGTGACAGTTTCCTAATTTTGGTAGTGCGTTAAAGTGATTGAAACTTCTCAATTCAAATTCCATTTTTTAGTTTATTTTGAAAGAAGTGCTTGGATATATTGGTTGGCGCGCTTATTTGAAATGATTAAATGTGAAAATCAATTTTATACAGCAAATAATAAGAGTAAATTTCTTTAAAATAATTCTTTACTCACAAGAAGGGCTTGTAAAGTAAAATTTAAATTATTTATTAGACTTTGTCCTTAAAAATAAATGATCGATTTTAATTTTAAAGAAAGGAATATCTTTTTTATCTTAAATATGAATTTACAATAATTCTTAATATTCTTATGCACTTTACATTTATTATTTGTTGTGAACATTTGACTTACACATTTATTCATTTTAAATAAACACGCCAACGGTGACTAATCAGGTTGGCCCTCCGCGATGGGGCATTTGCTCTTCCGCGGATGGTCGAAATGAGTGAAAAGAAGATGATCGTATTGACCATCCCGAAAGGATACCTTGATTATCCCCGATAGTGAGTCTGAGCTTCTTATAACAGTCAGATTGACCATAAAATGAGAGTCTCTCTGAATATGTCGAAAAAATTCTGAAAGGCTCTTTAGACCATCTAGAAGAACGGACTGGCTCTGTAAATTTTGACCCTCTAACTTTGACAATCCATTTTTGTCCGCGTATTATCTCTGTTTCTCTTACCAAAAAAAAGTCAGACTTATGTCTTTTATTAATTTGTATAAAATTATATTTCAGCATTAATCCAGCCGCCAATACTAACACTTCTGTATGCACTGAGAGGTTTAGAGAAAAGTTTGGCTTAAAATGTCGAGAACTGTCCTGAACCCCACCATGCAATATTGCCTAACAAGCGTAGTGTTCTAAAGAGTTTAAGTGCTCGGAGAAGTTCTCGCGAGCACGAGAATATGCTCGAGAATATGCTCGGGTTTTATGTGCTCTGAGAATTTACTGAGCATTTATGAGAATTTAAAAATTTGTTCATTAAGCCTCATTCTCAATCACTTTCTAGGGCCAAATCTTTGCTGGTGTCTTCGTTATTGAACGTAGCAGTGCGTATTAGTCGTAATACGCATAATTACGCTGAATTAGGGTGTGATACGTTCTCGTAATATACGGTGAAAATTTAACCTGAAATTCTAGAAAAGTGGTCTATGTTGTGCCGGTTGCCGGTTCGCATATAAATAGTTCTTAGGTTTTGTACGTTTTGTCATAAAATGAAGCCACGGGGTTCTGTTTGGAGGTTTTACGACAAACTGGTGGACAAGGAAAATCATATTGCATATAGGTGCAGATATTGCCAAAAAGTGTACAAGTGTAAACATGCAACACGTTTAAGGGAGCATCTGAAAAAATGTTCAAGTGGTCCGATTACTGTGAAGAACTTACTGAAAGATATTCAAAAGGACTCAAATTGTTCAAAAACAGTTTACGAATCGTCATCCGAAGAATTAGATACCGGTAATTATATTTATATCCTATTGAATTATTGCAGATTTTATGTTTTTCTTTTTAGATTATGTTTATTTGTTTGTCAAAACTATTTTCCAGACATAATTTAAATTAATACACTTTTAAAAATTTCATATTATAAAATATGAAATAAATAAGAATCGAGAAGGTGGCACTATCCAATTGAACCGCTGGCGATCAAAAGGGGATACGCCCGAAACGCCGTCGTTTTAGTTGGCCCCTTGGTCATATTTTTTTTCAGGTCAAATTTTAATTTTTTAATAACATATTCCAATAGGAAATTTTATTGCGCGTATTTTTAGTCCCATAAATAAATGTGATAACTTTATTAGTTTTCGAAATAATCAAGAAAATGTTACTTTTTTCTGCAATCGCAAAATACGAATTTTTTGTGTTCAACTCGCCACAAGTTCTACAATAATAGGAATTTTGTAATAAAAATTTCAGAAAATATGCGCCATCATATAACGAAACTAACGTTATTTATAGAATTTCAATTAATTGTCACTAAAAATTTATAACGATTTTTATTATTCTCATTGCGTAAATTAGATATTGAAAGTTTCAAACGCTTCGGGAGTCGAACGAATTTTCAGAAAATTAAAATTAACGGTCACCTAAACATTTGTTAGGATTTAAGGAAGTTTTTTGGAAAATATCAGGCAATTATGTTTTATAGTTTTAAAGTCACAATTGATTTAAGATCTCTGCGCTGTCCCGTACGCGTGCTAGCTCGTCCTGCAATATCAACATCTGTATAACAGCGGACGATTGGAAGGTCAAGCCGGACACCAAAACAAAAAACCATATGTTTATTTTGATTTTTTCCTAAGGAACATAATGCACAGAAGCATTATTGTAGAATAGTGTTAGCATATAATATTCTGTTTAGGATAGTTTAAGTTTACTTAAAATAAAAAGAACCTAAATATGGGTCGAGGCAGAAAAAGAAATAGGTGTGAAGAAAAATTGGTTGAAGAATAAGAAAAAATGTTCCCGAAATAAGTTACTACTTAAAAGTATTAGAGAAAATTAAAAATTAACTTTTCTGATAATTTTAATATCCTATTATTATTTTTTATTTGATTTGTTAATAGTTTTTTCTAAAAAATCTTGTATTTTAAAATTAGTTCAAATAGTCTAATATAATCTTTTACATTGAATTCTACTATTGAAAATGTAAAAAGTTTTAAATATCAAATTATTACGAAATTAATGGAGGGCATTCAATGAATAGACGTTTCTTTTAATCAAAAAGTTTACAAAACTTATGTTATATTGTAGGGAAAGGAATATATTACTAAGTCTAAAACTATAAAGGACGGTGTAAAAGAAAAAGAAATCCCAGAGAGAATTTTCAAAAAAATGTTTAAAAAAGTTTCAAGGGCAAAATCCGCAAACCAAAAAAGTTTTAAATTAGTAAAGCTTTTGATTTACATTTTTCCCCCGACGGAAAAGTAGACGTTTATGATAATTATAAATTGGAGAAGGCAACTACTTTTTTCTTTATTACTAATCTTAAACTAAAAGATCTTCTAAAAAGTTGTTCACCTCGAATTGGTCTAAAAGCGGCTAAAATAACAGATTTGAAAAGTCTCTTTAATTATTTAAGTGCCCCTGGAAAAGAATTCTTTGAAAATTATTTTTCGCAATTTACTCAAAATAATTCTTCCGAAGACAACACTGAATAGAGTGACGAAAATGATTAAATTAGTTATAAAGAAATCGTACAAGTTATTATATAACCATTATATAAGTTTTAATTTTTATAATTTGTTATTAAAAAATAATAAACAAATTTAAATGATAATGTCTTCATTATTATTTTGGTGGCCGGCTTGACCTCCCAATCGCCCGCTGTTATACAGACGTTGATATTGCAGGACGAGCTAGCACGCGTACGGGACGGCGCTGAGATCTTAAATCAATTGTGGCTTTAAAACTATAAAACATAATGGCCTGATATTTTCCTAAAAACTTCCTTGAATCCTAACAAAAGTTCAGGTGACCGTTAATTTTAATTTTCTGAAAATTCGTTCGACTCCCGAAGCGTTTGAATCTTTCAATATCTAATTTAAGCCATGAGAAGAATAAAAATCGTTGTAAATTTTTAGTGACAATTTATTGGAATTCTATAAATACCGTTAGTTTTGTTATATGATGGTGCATATTTTCTGAAATTTTTATTACAAAATTCCTATTATTGTAGAACTTATGGCGAGTTGAACACAAAAAATTCGTATTTTGCGATTGCAGAAAAAAGTAACATTTTCTTGATTATTTCGAAAACTAATAAAGTTATCACATTTATTTATAGGACTAAAAATATGCGCAATAAAATTTCCTATTGGGATATGTTATTAAAAAGTTAAAATTTGACCTGAAAAAAATATGACCCAGGGGCCAACTAAAACGACGGCGTTTCGAGCGTATCCCCTTTTGATCGCCAGCGGTTCAATTGTATATGTCTTTAAAATCAACAGATTTCTCACACGTTATAAAAACCGTGGAAAAATCCAATCTTGTGGAAGAAGAATCACGTGATCAAACGGACAGGTCTGTTTCTACGGAAAAGGACGAGAAAAAACGGACAGGGAAAAACATGAAGCACCTATGCAACAAGTACCGATGTTTTTAATAAAACAATACCTTGATTCAATGACGGCAGAAGAGCAAGTATGTCATCGGGTTTTTAGAATATTGCCGAAATTTTTAAGTTCAAGGCAAACCGTTAAAAAGTTGCGGATTTCAATTCCTGATTGTTTTTCACATTTCTTTCAAATGTCTGACCGTAAATTTAAGATTAAAGCAGCTAGATATGCTTTAAATTTTAAGCTTGATGTTATTCTTTTGGTATACTGTTCCATAAATTGAAAATTGTACTTATAGCAACTGTGAAAAAAGGAGAATTTACAACTTATCGAACATTAAACATAAAAATAACATCAAACACCAAATTGAGCCCTCCTGCTCAAAACTCTTATAATAAAAAACTTAAAATTATTATGCTAAATGTTTATTATTATTGTTGATTTAACGATTTCAAAAAATATTTTGTTGTTCGTTCCCCATTTATTTATATCCTATTATCTGTCTATTTTATTTAGGGATAAAAAAGATACAAGATATCTCATTGAATCCTTAATATTACATCTAGCTAGATTTTCATACGATTATATTGAGATTCATGAGTAGTTTTTTGATAAGATTAAACACTATCCACTTTTTTCCATCGCTTTTAAACTAGTATGATTTAATGATATTGAGGAGGTACGGTCGCGCATACTATCTGCAAAAAATTAGTCCCAAGTCCATGTCGGAAAATAATACTTCCTGTCAGACCTAAGAGAAAATTTGTGGCTATGATTGTACACTACACATAGAGAAGTTGTCTGTACAGACGAGTACACACCAACTCCTCAAGATCTGAACGTAGACGTAGACGCCGGATGGCTACCACGTGCTTGTTTCATCTTTCGAAAAATTCAAAATTCTCAAACTTTACATACCTCTCATTCACAAACTAAGAGGACAAAAATTCTGAAATTTTTTTCAAATCTTCATGAAACCCCCTTCTAACTTTTATTAGTTTTTGGAAAAAACGGTAAGAATAGTTTACGAGTTAGAGTTAGAAATGTAACATTTTCCCATGCTTGGAATAGGCTTTACGTGTATAAGGGTTTAACTTTGAACTTAATTATCTCAGCTCAGGAGAGGACAATATTTTTTTAATTTCGCAAACGTTTAGATAACATTCCAAAGAACCTATTGTCAAAGTTTAAACAAATCCGTAAGAAAAATGTGTTCGTGAACGTACCTCCTTAAGTGAAAATGCCTTGTCATTTGATTTATAAATTTATCACTATGTTTTTTTCAGGTGTAGGTATTGAAATTATAGTCTTAATTTTTCACTATTCTATCTTCGTATTCGTTAAGGTTAGGAATAGGAGAAAAATACTTCTGCCAATTTGGCAACATTTCTTCTTATTCCAAATCTCATTGTTGAGTATTCTCAATTTTCTTGTAATGATCCTTAATTTTTTCAATAATGACTGACAATATGCTGCATTCATTGTTTCAGGAAAAACTTGACGTTCTGTACGCAAGAGCTATTTACTGTACTGACACTGCCTTGTCACATTTTGAAAACAAATATTGGAAAGATTTTTTCTTTCAATTAAGATCAACATGGAAACCACCCTCAGCTTACAAACTAGGCTCTCCTCTGCTTGAGGCAGAGTGCAGTAGGATTGAAAAGAAGGTTTCATCTGTTATAGGGAATGCTAAAGCAGTTGCAGTAGAGTGTGATGGCTGGAGCAATAAAAGGTATGCAATTATTCATAACCAGGCTTGTTACAGAAAAACCTGGAGACATAATTGAATTTTAAAAAAAATGACTTTAATGTTTGTAGCCGCACCTATTTTAAAACTTTAATAATTATTTTTGTACTTTACGGCGAATTATAAATTTTCAAATTTATACGAATTTATTTTCTCACTGATACAAATAATATGGTGTTAATTTCAGAATTAAATTTTTTTCAATATTAACAATGAGAATCGTTCAAAATTCAATAATTATTGCAAAGCCCTTCAAAATTTATATAATTAAAAATTTCACAAGAAATTGTAGGTTGATTGATACAAAACATAAGTAATGTCATGGCGAGTATGAATTCAACAACTAATGCACACTTTATTGTATATTCCAGAAATGAATCAATTATTCATTATGTAGTGACAACACCAACTCCTATTCTTTATAAATCCGTACACACAAAAGCCGAAAGTCACACTGGAGAATATTTAGCTGAGAAGATTCTTGAAATAATAGATGAAATTGGACCATCGAAAGTATTAGCTGTTATAACGGATAGTGCTAGTGCCATGATCAAGGCACGACGATTAATTAAAGAGAAATATCCTCACATATCTGTTTATAGTTGTGCTGCTCACAATTTGAACTCACTTGTCGGCGATATTATGAAAGTAGACACTTTTAAATATACTTCGGAATCAGCAAAATACATAGGTAAGGAAATTAACGATTTACACCTTTTAAAAGCCACTTTCACAGAAATCCAAGATGATTTGGTGAAGTCTGATAAAACTAAAAAGGCCAAAAAGGTTTCCCTAAAACTACCGGAAAAAAGAAGATGGGGATCAGTTCTCTTCTGCGCAGAGAGCTTACTCTACAATAAAAAGGCTCTGAAAAGACTAGCGATAACGGATGGAGTAATTTTGAAAAGCGACGTTCAATCCAATATCCTTGACGACAATTTCTGGTGTGGATTGCTCAGCTTACATGAAATAATAGCTCCTGTCGTAAAGTGGATCACAATTTTAGAGGGTGATTTCTGTACATTGAGCTTAGTCCCAAAAGCTTACTCCGAGATCAAAAGCTGTTTCGCAGAGAGACTACCGCAATCACCTATTTCTGTTGAAGAAGGTAAAATAATCGAAAATAAGTTGAAAAAAGAGCCAAATTTTTATTAAACCCTATCCATTTTGCGGCGCATATGCTGGATCCTCAGTTCATTACATCGAATTTCAAGCCGGGCTCATCTCCTGCAGATAAAATCTTAAGTAAAACTGAAAAATTACTAGGTACTGAAATGATCCTGAGTTGTGTTTCGTATAAATATGGAGAAGATAGTGATCAAAATGTGGATGTTGCTGTTGAGCTTGCAGATTACAAGGAACAGAGAGGTATATTTGCAAAGCCCATGTTGCGAAAAGGAATTGCGAAATTACACGCTGTAACTTGGTGGAGAAGTAATCCATTTGATTCAGTATTGAGTTCACTCGCAGCTGAAATTCTTACTGTTGATATAAGAAAAAGAATTACTCATTTTATATTTTCTAAGAATATCTGTTTTTTGAATTGTCCTTTCTTGGGTTCTTAAGAGCCACTTAGGTCTCAAAATTTACAGCTCTTTAGTTAACCGAAGCCATTTACTAGATTTTGGAGAAAACTCGTATTTAAGCCCTTTTATAGATGGGTCTTTTATGACAATAAGCCGGGGTACGATTTATGCTTTTACTTTTATAACCCCATCTGTTTGCAATAAAGTTTGTCTCTAGCTGTTAAGACTATTATGGCAGGGAAAGCCGGACTCGTGGGAAACTTATGCTATATTGCCTTTTGGGACAGTGAGATGAAACCTGCTGGAAGTTCAAAGGATAATAAATCTGTCAAGTTCGACTGCGCTTTGGCTAGTATGTGCAACGATCCAGAAGTTTTTCTACAAACAGTCTGCATAAAATTGCGCAATGGAGATAAGGAATTGATAGCACGTGCAATTATCGATACAGGATCGCAGAGGACTTACATCACCCAGGAGGCAGTCAACTATTTAGGTTATAAGCCGTTTACCGAACAGCTGATGAGCCACGCACTCTTTGGAGGACAAAAGTCGGGGGTCCTGAGCCATAAGAAATACAAAGTCCATGTGAGTAGCTTTGATGACAGTTTTGAATGTGAGTTCAACTCCTTGGATCAAAAGGTTATTTGCGAAAAAATACCACTCACAAGAAACGGATCATGGTTCGAGGAATTAAAACAATTGAACATTTGTATTGGCGACATTCGCAGCAAGAGTTTACAGCCTGCTGTCCTTATCGGCGCTGATATAGCCGGGAAGTTTTATACAGGACGAAAACACGATCTGAAAAATGGATTGGTGGTTATGGAAACTTATCTTGGATGGACTATTATGGACGAGGTTGAAGATAGTACAGAAAGAGAGGATACCGTCGTCACTGCGATATCGATGTTCACCAGGAATGATAACGTGTCGGACTTGTGGTCACTCGACGTTTTGGGGATTCGAGACCCGATTGAAACTCTTACTGTTGATATAAGAAAAAGAATTACTCATTTTATATTTTCTAAGAATATCTGTTTTTTCAATTTTGCTTTCTTGGGTTCTTAAGAGCCACTTAGGTCTCAAAATTTACAGCTCTTTAGTTAACCGAAGCCATTTACTAGATTTTGGAGAAAACTCGTATTTAAGCCCTTTTATAGATGGGTCTTATATGACAATAAGCCGGGGTACGATTTATGCTTTTACTTTTATAACCCCATCTGTTTGCAATAAAGTTTGTCTCTAGCTGTTAAGACTATTATGGCAGGGTAAGCCGGACTCGTGGGAAACTTATGCTATATTGCCTTTTGGGACTTGGGCCTTCGCCCCCACCCTTTTATTTGTGCAACCGTGCGATATAGTCGTCTCTCTGGAAAACCGTTTACTTACAAATATATTTTCAATCAGTAAATTTACAATTTGCTTTGTTTATTATTACACACCCTTATCTCTCGTTGTTAATTCAACACTTACTATGCCAGCTTCTACAGCAGCAACGGAACGAACTTTTAGCAGATATGGCAATGTTCATAATATTAAACGAAACCGGCTAAAGACTGAAAGAGCTGGGAAGTTAACGTATGTGTCACATAATTTAAAACTTGATCAAGAACAAAAAAAAATCCAAAGAAACGGAGGTACTTACAAAGAAAGGAGACTGATGTTTGTTACTCCATGGAACGAAGAAGAGTTTGCAGAAATTGGAACTTCAGAAGACTTAGAAGAAGCTATTGAATGGGAATATGAATCTGATGACAACTACTGGCATGAAGATGAGGATCTATCAGAATCTGATAGCGAATGGTAATTTTAAGGTGGCAAATAAAAAAATTTCATTATTATTTCTTCTTTAAAATGAAAAGAGACTGAAAAAATTATAAGCTTATAAGATATTTAACGTTCGTTCTGTTCTATTTAATTTTTAACTTGTTTCATAGTTAATAGAGTTGAAAGGAAAAAAACGTACCATGTTGACTGTTATTCTAAAAAGCTAAATTATAATGTATGGCCAGAGTTACTCATGTACGCAGCTTTATATTGCAATATTATCGGTACGACTAAAAAAGTATTAAACTGAAACTTGCAAGATAAATGTATGTACAAATTTACGATACGTGTTATTTCATTGCAGAAACTGCAACACAAATATTTAAAAAATGTTTTTGTTTAAGTACATATAAGATTGATGGTTTATAAAAGTTGTTTATCAGAACATCAGAAATATCAGAAAATAATAAATTACACTATGCTTTCGAAAGTCATAGTTTTCATTATGCACTTCACATCAGCCCTTTTTTTGTACCTTATTTCTAAATTTAGATAAAAAATTGATAGTTATTACTTTAAATAAATATCTATTATTATTTTTAACAATATAAACATCACTGAATGTTTATTAAACTTCAAAAACATTAATAAATTTTAAATGCTTTAAATGCTCTGTAAATGCTCCGTTTATGCTTAAATGCTGATCATATTCTCAAGAGAATTTGCTCAACGTAAATTCTCGAGCATTTAAGAACTCTAAACAAGCGGACATATTCTTGGTTGAACGAACTTTGCCCAACCTCTCAATGCAATATTCCCAACCTTTCGTTTGCTAGAAAATAATGTTATATTTGTGTTTTTTCTTTTCAAACTAATTTATTGGAACTTTTACTTTATTTATGAATAAAGTAAACAATTTTACTATTAATTCGCATAAAAAAAAGTAATTTTCTTTTTTCCAATTTGAATTTTTGCGGAGCTTTGACTACTTCAGATGGCGCTACCTAGCGGCTGGCAAAATCCCTTATTAGGTACTTTTTAATCGTTTTTAGATGACGTGCTTTATAAAATAAAGGTGAAAAATTCCCATTTAAACAAAAAAAATCTGCCCGCTTCGCGGGCACATTCTCATCGCGCGCGGCTCGCTTCGCTCGCAAGTTTGAGCGCGCCTGGGGCGCGCGACTGTTGGATCTCGCGCTTTACGCTCGGCTCCTCTAGATTTCTGAACTTCGTGTTCGACTTCGATGAAAAGAAAAAGTTTGTTTCGAAATCTTATGAAATTATCAAAACCTCTACATATTAAGTGATTGACACTCGCGCTTCGCGCTCGATATTTGATTTGAAAATCATTTGAACCTTGCGTTCCACGCTCGGTTCTGTGCACCGTATGATAGAAACAAAAAAGTTTGAGCGCACTTACGACACGCGATTTGGTAAATACACTGAGCGCGCACTTTGTGCTTCGTGTTATATGTTCTTCATATACAAATTACTAAATTTGTATTTGATTTCAAATGAAAAATAATTATATAATTTAGGCGACAAAATTTACCAGTTAAAATTTTATTTTAGCTTGTGCCGTTTTTCAAAAAAGTTAATTTTTTTCATTTTGAATATATTCTTACAACAAAAATTTATTACAAGTTTGTAAACCTTTTTTTAATGCACAATTTTTGTTCATTTATCTGTTTTCGTACCTTGCATTGTTTTTTCAAAAATTTGATTTTTTTTACTGTCAATGTTATTTTCACGAATAAAACAAAAAATACGCATCCTATCGAAACATGATTCACAACAAATTTGTACCTCCTTCTTAGATTAACAAATTTTGTTTATGTCATTTTTTTCGTAGCTCCTGTTATTCGTCTACAAATTTGATTTTTCTATTTTCAATGCTGTTTTTTACGAATAAAACAAAAACTACGCGTCATATCAAAAAGTGAGTCATTAAAAATTTGTAGATCTTTTTTAGGTGCACAATTTCGTGGAATGATCTTTTCTCGTATCTTGCATAGTTTGACAGCAAAATGGAATTTTTTATTTTTCATTATTTTTTTGTCCGATCAAAATTTGAATTTTGTATTTTTCGAAAAATTCAAAAAACTGTTATGAAAATATTATAGGGTGTTCAAAAAGCAACGTTTTTCTCCTCCTGACTTTTTTTCATATCGTGCGTTTTTCGGCCTAAAATGTTCATTTTCGTTTGTTTTTTGGAATTTTGAAAATCCTATAACTCCAGTAATTTTTTTTCATCACGAAAAGTCATTAGGATATTTTGTTCGTCATTTTGCGTACTACTAATAACCGTACATAGAATTTTCAAATCTTCAAAAAAGGTGGTCTCAAAAATTTTCAAAATGTGCTCACTTTTTGAATTTTTATCCAAAATAGCTGGTTAACGAACTCGTTCTTTCTTTTATGGCCATAAAAAAGTGTGCCAAAGCTTAATAAAATCTGATCATTTTTTCGAAAGTTATCGTGGCTACAGACAGACAGACTACAGACAGACAGACACCTTGGTAAAAATCGTTTTTTCTGACTCAGGAGGTCTCAAAACGTGGAGATTTGATGAAAACCGACTATGTCAAATTTTACATAAAACCAATACCTTCTCATTAGAATGAGAATGTAAAAAAAAAGGAATTTATAATACTTCATATTGATAGTCTTTTGGTAATATAAATCTGATATAAAACACAAAATGCGATTAGCCTCTTTCTGCAGGTGCGTTTTGATTGTTTCATTTCAAGGGATGCCTTCTCCTTGAATTGCTTGAATGAAAATTAACTTTTATGTTGAAAATTTATATTTTCGGGTTGTTAATTTACCTTTTCTGGTAGGAAAATCATCTTTCAATTTCATCTTTTTTGGTTAGAAATACAACTTTTTGGTTTATATTGACCTCTTTTGTTTGAGGATTCAATTATTTTGTTGAAAATTCGTGTTTTTAGTTGAACTAAACTGATTTTGATTTAAAATTAAACACCTTTTTGGGTAACAGATCAACTATTACATTTTTCTTCGAAAATTGATCGTTTTGTGTTGATATAATTAAAATACTTGGTTGAAAGTTCAACTACTTCATTAAAAATTCATTTCTTCGGTTAAAAATTGAACTATTTTGTTGAAAGTTCGAGCTTTTTTCTGGAGAATTAATTTTTTAAACTAAAACTTTAATTATTCCGTTTTTCGTTGCGAAATATTTTGTTATGAACAAAAAAATAAACAATACTGTAATATTTTTGAAATTCAGAATCACGCAGGAAAAACAATTGAAACGCAAAATTTGTTCTTTTCTATCTTTTATCCAATTTGAATTTTCGCGGAACAATTATGAAGTACTTTTTAATCGATTTTAGAAGACAAACTTTATTGTTAAGAAATTATTTTAAATACTTGTTAAAAAATTATATTTTCAGAACAATTGTTAATTGTTGATATTGATAGTCATTTGGTAATAAAAAACGATAAATACGATCAAAGATATTTTGTATTTCAGTTTGGGCAGAGATTTCAGTTTGGGTGAGGGAAATCCAAGATGTCTGCACACCGAGGGTCAAACATTTAGGTACATGGAACCAAAAATATTAGATTATTAGTACCTAGATGCGGGAAGGGTCAGGAGTGGGGACGCCGAATATCTATATGTCACTACTTTCTAGCCTATATTGAGGTGCTGCCCTCTTCAACTTTTCATTGTTTCCATGGCAACCGCGTCAAATCGTGTGAAATGTGAATGATTTACCGTCGAGGTCGGTGGTGAGAGCTTAGTGAGCAAAAAGACTCGCCAGGCTAGCTATGAACATTGGGTTGAAGTTTCAGACGTCTAGTCTGACGATTGTTTTTTAACTTCTTGGAATAAAAACAAAAAAAAAAAAAAAAGGTTCTAAAGTTTCTAAAACCAACATTTTTTATTTATTTACTAGCTGAAATTTATCCAGCGTCACCTCGAATTTTAAGAGATTTCATAGAATTTAAAGGAATTTTAAAGAGATTTTAAAGGATTGCAAAAGATCTTGAAGTAATTTTAAGGAATTTCAAGAGATTTAATAAGATTTCAAAAATTTTAAAGGATTTCAAGAGATTTATAGTGTTTTAAAGAAATTTCAAGGGATAAAAAGACTTTAAAGGATTTAAAAGAATTTTTAAGGGATGCTAATTGATTTTAGGGCTTTAAAAAGAATTTTAAAAGAGTTGAAAAAGAGGTTTTTTCAGAGATTTCACAAGATTTAAGATATTTTAAGTGATTTTAAAAAATTTGCAGGAATTGGAAGAGATTTAAAGATATTTCAAGAGATTTTAATGAACTCCAAGGGATTTTGATATATTTTAAATAATTTTAAGAGATTTACAAAAGAATCTTAAAATTTTTAAAAATCTCTTGAAATCCGTTGAAATTGCATAAAGTCAAATAAAATTCTTTAAAATCCTTTAAATTTGCTATAAATCTCTTAAAATCGTTTTACGTATTTTGAAATCTCTTAAAACCTCTTAGAATTCTTTCAAATCTCTCGAAATATAATGAAATCTCTTGAAAATCTTTAAACTCTTTTGCAATCCCTTTAAAATTTTTAAAATCAAGTAAAATCCCATAAAATGGTTCAAATCCTTTACATCTTCTGTAAATCTCTTAAAATGACTTAAAATATAATTCCATCAAGTCGCTTAGAATCTGGTGAAATCCTTTAAAATCTCTTAAATTCCCTTAAAAATCTTGAAAGTCACTACAAATCTTTTAAAATCCCGGGCAACGCTAGGTAAATTTCTGCTAGAAAATAAATACAAATAAAATGGTTTTGGGAACTTTTTTCATATTCTTAATATAATAAATGTAAAAAAAAGTTCATCAGACTGAACATCCGAAACTCCAACCCAATGCTATAAACTATTCCCAAGGCGGCAGAGCTGAAAAAGAAATGGGACTAACGAAACAGATAAAAAATAATGAGTAAGAAGTGAAAAAATGTGGAAAATTAAAATTCACGAATTATTTAATTTTCCATAACTCTTAAATTCTCAACATTTATATTCATTTAATTTCAAATTATCGAATATAAATATTTTAATTATAATTATTTTGACTAACATAATTAATTAATCGATTAATAAATTATTGCGGCTAACCAAAAATACCCAAAAAATAAATACCATATAGACAAATAGATGAAAAATAAAAATACATAATTATAAAATTGAATAAAATTATTTTTATTTAAATAATTAGGTAAATTAATTATTTAATATATATATATATATATATATATATATATATTGAATAATTAATTCATCCAATTATTGAAATTAAATTAATTTTAGGAAATTTTATAATTCGATAAATTTGGATATTGGAAATTTAAACATTTGTCCATTTATAATTCGGTCCCATATTATTTTCGGCAATTACTTCCTCATAGAGGAAGCTTTGTAGTGATGTAAAAATCCAGTTTCCAAACAACGGGTTTTCTGAATATATTGCAAGGGGAATATATATAATTTGACGTCCTGAAAAATTGTCCGGTAGTGTGCATGTGTGAGTGTATGTACGTCAAGCTTTATACGATCCTGCAATATCTGGTGAACGTGTACAGATAAATTGATAAAATTTGGCATACTTATTCCACTATACATATACCAAGTTGAATTTCTTACAAGGCTTTAACAAGATATTTTAAAACTAATTGAAAAATGTTAATTAATAGATTAAATCTTTCAAATCATCTTCTTTGGGACTAATAAAAATACCGAAACAATAATTATATATACTGAATCTAAACAATTCCAAAAAATAGTTTCAAATAAATATTAATCTACTTTAATAAAAAAAATTTTGGTCGAACAAAAAATATTTTATTTATTTTTCAAATTGAATCTCTATCTGTAATTTGAGTAAATGAAGCATTATTCGAATTAGTAAAGTAAATGACAAGTAGACGGTAGAAAAATTAAGCAAAATTTGTTTTATTTTGATGAGTCTTATTTTATATTACAAATATACGTATATTAGGTTTTTTCAACATATTAAAACAGATTACCAGATATGTTAATTGAAATACGGATTTTTATTACTATAAATTAAAAATGACAGTATTTGGATTGTTTCTTGGCTTGAACGGTGGAGAGTATATTAAAAGAAATTAAAAAGAAGACTGTTATTTTTATTATAAATAGTAAAATTTAATTTAAAACTCAGTTAAATAAATAAAATGAAATGATATATTAAATCTCCACATTTTACTGAGCCCTCTCACCAGGAGTATCCTATAAATTATGCAGTACTCTGGCAGTACTATATTAATGAATGAAGTATTAATTTTTTTTAAATAAATAGGTATTTTGTATGTCTATTACAAAAAAAATAAAATGGCAAATAAATTTGAATGATTTAAAAATAATTTTTAGAGATAAAAAATAATTGGGAAGTTGTGTCCCTGAATTTAAATTTTTTACCGAATACAACTTAATTTAAGGATTACCCCATGCGCCAAGGTGAACAATCCGTTGAGAGGAAAAAATGCGTTAAGTCAAATGCCACGACTTATCACATAAGAAAAAAATGTTATTTGTATGATATTTTATAAAAATTCGTGAATTTAAAACCAATTTTTTAAATGTTTTTTCCTGAAAAAAATGCACTTATTAGTAGGAAAGCAACTTATTTATAATTTTTTGTGTGGTTTTTTTGGTTTTTAACTTATTTTCTAAACTACGTACTATGCTTAAAATTAATGATTAATTTTTAATTTCATTACTATATACAGCTATATATACATATGTACATTTAAGTGTTACGAGTTTAAAAGGCTTTTTGACATATCTCTCTACGTTTTGAGACCTCCTTAGTGAAAAAAGGGTTTTTACGGTATTTAAATTTACCACGTGATCTTCTATATATGTATTTTAATTTTTTTCGTAAAATAATATAAACAATATAACCAATAAAAAAATAGATAATATAATATAAACAATTGACATTTTCAATCAAAATGATCAACATTATTCATTTATATATTTTATTATTTTTATTATTTATTTATAAATAAAAATTGTATTTAATTGAATATAAACGAAATTTTTCATAAAATGGAATTTCAGAATTAACCAAGTTAATTCCAAGCAATTATAACTCCTATGGAAAGATAATTTTTTTCAAATTTATTGAACTTTTTTTGATATAAAAATTTATTTTTCAAATAAAAAAAATGTATCCTGAAACGAATGCGGTAGCCGATAGGAATTTTTTTTTTTTTAAAGATTTATTTAACGTCGCATCTACATCTAGGTAATTAGCGACAGGTACGATATTTATGTAAGTTATGATTTTTACAAGTTCGAGTTACAGGTATATGTTTTGTTAATGTTGAATTGTAAATGGATACATTGCAAATGATGGTGTTACAGTTCTTTGATTTTTTTGTTATTGGATTAAGTGCCTTATGTTTTTCCTTTATATGAAGGAGCTTATAGATTGGCTTCTTTAATAAAGTTAATCGTTTTTTTAACTCCGTATGTGTCCCTAGAGCTTCTTGGAGTGAGTTTGAGATTTTGAGTTTACGTCGAATATCACTAAACTTTGTACATTCGATAATTAGGTGGTTGACACTGATTACACAGTTACACTGGTCACATTTTGGGGGTCTGATTTGTCAAGGAGGTACTTGTGCGTAATTTTGGTATGTCCGATTCGCAGTCTGGTGAGGAGAACTTGTTCCCTTCTTGTGAGTGTTTTCCATGAGGGGTGATTTGCACTGTTAAAAAAATCTGGTCGAAATTTAATATACATGTGAGTAAAGTCATTTGCACATACCGTACATTAATTTTAATATACCATCATGTTGTAAAATTAATATACATGTATATTAAAGTCGGTAAAACAGAGTGCGTGAAAACAACAAGTTCTTTGATTCATTCAGATCCTGTCAAATATTAAAAAATAAAGGAATAGCCTTGAATTCGTCGACTTAATTCCTATACTTACAATTAAAGTGCAACGTACGGGTGGAATTTTTTCTAAAATTCGCTGTGAATGTTAGAATTTTAACGTGAGTACAGGTGCTTGGAGGTTAGGTTTCTCAATTACTTGTTTAATTGAACTTTTCTCTTAAAAACCAGTGTAACTTATATTTATCTAGGAGAAAATATTATGTTTGATTATTTATAATTGAAAATTGCTGCCAAAATTGTTTTTAATTTGTGTAAAGTGCAAATATCTGACTTTCCTGATAAATGATCAATAAGCGGTATATGAAATTTAATAAAATAGTCTCTTAAAGGCGATTTGGTATACCTAGATTTTAGATTTAATATACAAAAGTATATTAAATGTATATTAAAATTGCAAACATTTTTAACAGTGTGGGTTCTTCTTCTGGATAGTTGGAACGTCATTCTGAATTTTGTTGTTGGTTTCTCTCCAATATTGGTGGGCGATTCTTTGAACGTAGTTTTTGGCATCTGGTAAGGATATTCTTAGGTTTTCCTCCTCAACTGGTAGTGAAGTTGCGAAATTGGCCAGTATGTCTGCTTGTTCATTTCCGTTGATATTTTGATATGAGGGGATCCATATGGCCGTGATTTGTTTCTTTAGTTGCAGGCATTCGGTATAGGTTTTTTGGATTTGTTGGATCCTATGATCGTATGAATTTCTAGTTTGGGTGGCTTGGAGACTACTTAATGAATCGCTGAATATTACGAAGCTACAGGCAGGTAGAATTTTACATAATTCGAAAGCTTTCATAAGAGCCGAGATTTCTGCTGAAAATATACTGCTCGAATTTGGGAGACTAAAGTAGCATTCTTGATCTCGTGAGTAAACAGCGCATCCTACTCCTAGTTCTGTTTTCGATCCGTCGGTAAAGAGATGGGTTGAACTGCTGTAGCTTTGTTCGATGTTTTGGTATAATTGTAGCCATTGGTTTGCAGCGATATCTTTTTTCAAATTTTTCGTTAGCCTGAGGTCCAACTTTGGAGGAAGCAGAGACCAAGGAGGGTTTTGGCTAAGGACATTGTGTTGGATTGGGGGTAACTGGGTTGATGTTACCGTTAAGTATTCTTCTAATATTTTTCTTATAGGTTTTAGGAGACATGGTCGTAAATTGGTTTGCTCTTTTGGATTCTTCGATAAGAGTAATTCATGGGTTGGGTTTTCGGGGGTGGCTGCTATCGAGACTGCTTGTTTTAAGGTGAGTTCGAGTCTTCTGATGCTTAGAGGGGGTTCGTTTATTTCTAGTAGAACTTTTTTATTTGGGCTAGTGTGAAAAGCACCGCAACATATTTTTTGACTGGTGTTGTAGATGGGATCTAATAGTGCAAGTGTACCTTTTTTTGCTGAATTGTAGATCGTGGACCCGTAGTCTAATTTTGATCTGATGATGGCTTCGTAGGTTAGTTGTAGAACACTAAGGTCGGCTCCCCAACTTCTATTAGCCAGGATTTTGAGGATTGCGATCCGTTTTTTGCAGTCTTCTTTTAATTTGAGTATATGTGGTCTCCATGTTAACTTTTGGTCAAATATTAGACCTAGTAATTTGATTACTGTTACTCTCTTGATATCTTGTTTGTTTAACTGCAAAGTTGGGGTTATTTCTGGAATTTTTTTACGGGAGAAAATTATATATTCGGTTTTTGTTTGAGAAAATTTATATCCGTTTTGCAGGGACGAATTCCATATTTTGTTTAATGTGTTTTGTAGGGTTTTCACAGTAGATTCGATGTTCTTTCCTTTACAGTATATGGTCAGGTCGTTTGCAAATATTGTTGATCCTACAGGTTTATCGATCGTGCGTATGACGTCATTGATTGAGATGAGAAAGAGGGTTGTACTCATGACTGAGCCTTGGGGTACTCCGTTTTCCAGGGTGAATCTATCGGACAGTTCACCATTAACTCTAACTTGGATGTACCTCTGGTGGAGATAGTTTTTGATGAAAGCTAATAGATAACCGTTGATTCCTTCTTTTTCCAGGGTTTTAATTATTTGGTGTCTCCATGTCATTTCGTATGCTTTTTCAATATCTAAACAAACTGTTATTAGGTGCTGATTATTAGAGAATGCTTCACTGATTTTAGTTTGAAGGTTGATAAGTGGATCTAGGGTGGATCTTTTATGTCTGAATCCGCTTTGTTGGGGCGCGAAAAAATTGTTTTTTTCTAGATACCACCGGAGTCGAGTGTTGACTATTTTCTCGAATAGTTTGCACATTGTGCAGGTTAGAGCGATTGGACGATAGTTTGTTGGATTCGTGTGGTCTTTGCCAGGTTTCGGGATCGGAATGACTATTGCTTCTTTCCACTGCTGTGGGAATTTTTTATTTCACCAGATCAGGTTGAATATGGAAAGAAGGTAATTTTGTCCAGAGTTTGGTAACTTTTTGTAGAAAGAATAAGGGATTCCATCAGGTCCAGGACTTTGGCCTCTTTCTTTATTTATTGCATCTTGGATTTCTTCCCATGTTAGTTCTGAATTGATTTCTGGGTTTGGTGGATCGTCGACGGTTATCTCTAGAGAGGCTTTGGTTTCTTCTGAGATTTTGAATGATCTAAATGTGGGGTGGTAGTTGTCGTTGCTGGAGTTATTGGAGAATCCTTCTCCAATTAAGTCTGCCATTATTTTAGGGTCGGTCGTTATTGTTCCATGGGGGTTTTTAGGCCTGATATTCTTGTGGTTGAAAAGTTTCCTGTTATTCTTCTGATTTTATTCCATATAGTCGTCGTAGTTGATTGATTATTGAGTGTAGTGAGATAATCCGTCCACGATGTTCTGCTGCTCTGTAAGTAGGTTCGACGGGCTGCTGCTCTTAGTTTCTTGAATTTTATTTTATTTTCCAAAGTATTTTTCTTATTCAATTGATTAAATGCTTGCTTTTTTTCTGCTCTAGCTTTTTGACAGTGTTCGTTCCACCACGCTGTGTGTGTATTCTTGTTTGTAGATGTTGTTTTGCCCATCGCTTTGTCAGCTGCTTTATTTATTATTGAAGTGAAGTTTGAAACAATTTCATCGATTTCGAGGTGTGGGTCAGGTTGTGTATTTTCCTGGGATTTTAATTCTTGGTTGATTATTTCTTGGTATTGATCCCAATTGGCTTTTCTGATGTTCCATTTTGGAAGATGTGTTGATTGGGGTTCTGAGCTGGGAATTGTGATTTTGATTGGGTAATGATCACTATCATGTAATTCATGGAGTGTTTCCCACTTAAATTTTGGAGCTATCTGTAGACTACACAAGGATAGGTCTATTGAACTGAAAGTGTTGTGTGCGATACTGTAGTGGGTTGGAGAATCGTTGTTTAGGAGGAATATATCTGATTTGTCTAAGATGTTTTCAACTTTTTTTCCTCTGGGGCATGTTTTGCTATTTCCCCATAGTCTGTTTTTGGCGTTGAAATCTCCTAAAAGTAAAAAGGGTTTGGGTAGTTGTTGAATTAGGTTTTCTAACTCTGTCTGATCTAGTTCATTACTATTGGGGAGGTAAATGTTGCATATATGCACAGTTGTATGGGAGTAGCGATTCTGACTGCTAGGGCTTCTAGATTGGTTTGCAGTTGGATTTCTTGAGCATTAATATTTTTATGGATATAGGTAGCTACACCTCCACTCGCGTGGTCCGCTCCATCACGGTTTTCTATGAATTTTTCATATCCTGCTAGATTTCCGTAAATGTTATCTTTAAAGTTTGTTTCTTGTAAGGAAATAATTCTCGGATTCAGTTCTTTAATGATGATTTGTAGTTCTTTCAGGTGGGTGCGAAATCCATTTAGATTCCATTGTAATATGTCCGTAATTATTATTCGTCAAAATTATCTTCAGAATCTATGTATGATTGGGAGTCTCCGTCATCTGATTCAGATGGGACTGAGTCTGCTTTGTGTGGTTCAAGTTTCTTGAGTTTTTTTATTAACCTTGTGAAAAGTACTTTCATTTTTCGTTCTTGTAATAGAAGATATAGTGTTTCGAGTATCGATATTAATTCCTTTATGTCATCTGTGTAATCTCTCACTATTGTTGTTATGTCCGCTGCTCCTTGACAATTTTCTATTAACAGTTTAAGTTGCGTGAAGTTTAGAGGGAAACCAGTGGGATTGTTGTCAAGGGTTTCTTTCGTGGGTAGCAGCATTTCTTCTATTGTTGTTGGGGTTTGTTTTTTATGCTCATCAATTTTTGGTTTTTTGGATTTTCTCTTTGTTGTTTTGTTAATTGACTCTTTCTGAGAATCTGGGGGAACTTTTCCTGTTGTTGAGTTAATTTCGGATTTATTTTATGTGGATGTTGATAACGGCCGTTTCTGATTACTGTTCGCCTGGTTCAAATCTGGGAATTCAGGGGGGTTTTCTGTTTAGGTAGGTCAGTTTCTGTGTCGAGGTTACCTGGATTTGTCTCTATTGTTTGATTGTGGGTCAGTATGTTTGTGTTTGACTCGCATTGTTTGGCTAGATGACCTTGTCGCTTGCACAGGAAACAGGTTTTTGTTTCCGGAGCTATAAATATGCGGTAGGAAGTTTCTTCGTAATTTACTATTACTGATTCTGGTAATTTTTCGATGTCCTCTGGTTGAATAAACATTTGTCGTCGAAAACTGAGAACATGAGAGAAACCTTGATCCGGTATACTTGCTCTTAGGAAACTAATTTTGGAAGGGATTATAATTCCACACTTTTGGAGTTCTGTTTCTAAAACTTCATGGGGAATGACTGGAGACACGTTTGAAAGAATTATTTTCTTTAAGGGGTTTACTAGAGTTCGAAGTTCTAATTGTTAGTGTTCTACGGTTATCTCTTTGTACTTATCCGTTAGTTCTTTTACTATTTCTTTGGTTGCGAGGAATAGGCAGATTCGACCGTCTGAGATTTTGGAAGCAAATCTGATGTTTTCTGGTTTGACGAGGGAACCGATGCTTTTCACGTATTCTTTAATTTCGATTTCGTCTTTTGATTCGATGATTATTCCTTGGTCTTTTTTGGGGAAAGTATCGGAGGCCGCTGAAGCGTAGGTTTTTCTTGTTATTGGAGAAGACATGTTGGGTTGAGCACTTGTTTGGGGATTCACTGATTTATGGTGGTTAAGATTCATTTTGTGGGGAGTGCTTGTGCACTCTTCACCTGAGCTTGGTCACTTTAATGATGGTTTTTACACCAAATCACTTATAATGTTGAGGAAACTTCATTATCCGGCACTGAACTTCTCGGAACTCTCGAACTGTATCCACTCGTAGTAAACACGACCGTTCGCTTCGGAATACAAGCTGAGACTGATAGGAATTATAGTGGTTTAGAAATAATATTTTAATTAATGAATCTGAATAATATAATATATAATAAATAATCTGAAGTATGTCAAAACAAAAAAAAATACCTATATTATTATTATAAATGTATATCACTCAGACAAACAACATCGCTCAAAACACCATCATTAATCTAATTAATTAATTCTGAAATTTTACTCAGTGAAAAGTCAATTTCAATATTGAGTTATTTTTAGTTTAAATAATTAGCTGCTATATTTCTTATGTATCTTTTTAAACGAGAAAAAATTGACAGATGCGAAAATAAATATTCTTTTCATATTGTACTTCATTGAAAATGTTACTTTCTTGAATCCTGTGCAAAGATTTATTTTGTTGAATCCAGAGACTAACCGAAAATACCGAAAAGAAATGGATCCCTATTACACGAATTGACAAATTTATTGACGAATAAATTAAAAATAACGAATTTTATGTGGCCTAATTTTCAAGTTTCCGAAATCCAAATTTAACGCTTTATAAAATTTCTGAATTGTACAAATAAGAAATTATTAAATACCCCAAAAATTCTTCAATTCACAAAATAAAAATTTGGTGAATTAAAAAATTGTCCGATAAAAAGTGAACTCGATTTCATTGATTTATTTTTTTTAGATTTGAATCCAAAAATGTAATTAAGGAATTACTTATTAGAAATATTTACTAATTAATTTACCTAATTATTATTTGTTAACTGTACAATTTTAAAATTTTATAATTCAATGAAATTGGATTTTATCATTTTAAAAATTCTGACCTTTATAATTCGGTATTTTTGCTTTTCATCAATTTATGTATTGGGTATTCATTTTTTCGGTATTTTTGGTTGGTCCCTGGATCCATTGTGTTACAAAAGTCCAAATTTTAACAGAAGTTCGTAATATATCTAAATTATTATTCAAAACTTTTTAAGAAGGAAGAATAATATCGGGATTTTGAACAATTTGGATTTTTATAGAACAATAGGAATAATTTTGGATAAGATATAAAGGCACAGTTACTGAATGTGTACATTTTAAGGACTTATACAACAACGTATCAGTTTTCAGTAATTTAAATAAACTCTTTGATTATTGTCCTAATTATATTTTCCCTAATTTCTGGAAGAAAAGTAGATTATTAAAAATATGGATTTAAAAATCTACGACTTGGCGCCACGAAAATAAGCGGCTTTCACAGCGCCTCTACAGGTATGTGGCCGTAACACTGGAATGATAGCTATATATATATATATGCAACGACCACAAACTTGCCTGGAGCGCCAACTACCGGTATGTGGCCCTACTAATCCCTTGCCGCATCTAGGTACTAGTATCTTTGATGGAACGAAACTTTTTTTAAATTGTTAACATGGAAAAAATTATTTTTCAATAGAAATATATTCAGATATTATTTTTTATAGTGTTGTAAAGTTTCGCGAAACTTTGAAAACGTTTAAAACATTTAAAAGTTTCAAATATTAAGACAGGAAAAATTTTAAAACAAGGCCATGTAAGCGTAACCTCAAAATTTTTTTCAAAACCAACTTAAGTTCAGCCGAAACGCGATATCGAGTTGAAAATTTGGGAAACTAAATATGAAGCACTAAGAAACGCGGGACTGGTCCTAAATTATTATAATTATGAAAAAATCTTTTTTTGCTTTTTTCATAATTATAAAAATTTAGGACCAGACCCGCGTTTCTTAGTGCTTCATATTTAGTTTCCTGAATTTTCAACTTGATATCGCGTTTCGTGTGAACGTAAGTTGGTTTTGAAAAAAAAAGTGAAAATAAATTTCGAGGTTAAGTGGCCATCAATATGATATCAATGTTAATATTAACAGAAAAATTAACTTTATTTTCGAAGCAAAATTTCCAGTTTTCTCAGCTAATTATTTTCAGAGTATTAAAAAATAAACAAAACTTCTAGCGAGTTATCGCAGGCTTCACAATATTTTCCATTTTCTCGTCATTTTTTTGTTAAGCTCAACTGTTTTGTTTTAAAAATCTTGTTTTTGGGTTGAAGATTCAATTATTTTGCTAGAAAAATGAACAGATTGGTTAAAAATTCGTCTTTCTTATTTGAAAATTCAATAATTTGGTAGAATTTTATTTACTTTCTTGTACAAAAAATGTTTTTTGTAAAAAAATTCATCTATATTGGTAGAAATTTCAATTTCTTTTGGTTAAAAATGCAACTATTTAGTTGAAAATTGATCTTATTCGATGAATTCAATTGTTTTTTATTTAGAATTAAAATATTTTTTTGCGAAAAAGCAGCTATTAAATTTTTCGTTAGGAATTCATATTTTTTGTTGAAAACTCAACTACTTGTTTAAAAGTTGAACTACTTTCTTAAAATTGAATTTTTTTTGGTTGAAGATTAATCATTTCAGTTGAAAATTCATCTCTGTGGTTGAAACTTCTTCTTTTTGGGTTGAAAAATCAACTGTTTTGGTAGAAAATTCAATTACTTGGTGGAAAATTAATTTCTTTGTTGAAAAGTTGAGTCTTTTATAGAAAAATCGTCTTCTTAGCTTGAAAAATCAACAATTTGGTTGAATTTTTTTTTTCTTTCATGACTGAAAAATATTTTTGGTTGAAAATTCAACTATCCGATTAAAATTCGTCTTTTTTGGATGAATTCAACTGTCTTTTATTCAAAATTAAAATCTTTTTTTGGTTGAAATATTAACTATTAGATTTTTGCATGAGAATTTATCCCTTTTGTTGAAAATTCAACTAATCTTGTTTAAATGTTAAACTACTTTGTAAAAATTATTATTTTTTTTTTATGGAGGATTAATCATTTTAGTTGAACATTCATCTCTTTCTTTTATTTCTTCGCTCGAAAATGTAAATATTTTGTAGAAAAGTTTTCTATTTTGTTGAAACTGATTTTTTTTACAAAAAATGTAACTATTTTAGTTGAAGATTCATCACACAAGTTAAAGATTTATCATAAAAGTTTAAAATGATCTTTTTGTAGAAAAATCATCTATTTGGTTACAGATTCTACTATTTGGTTGAAAATCAACATTTTTAGTAAAAATTCATATTTTCGGGTGAAAAGGCGATTGTTTTGTATAAAATTCTTTTTGGCTTGAAAATTCAACAATTTGGTTGAAATTTTTGTTATTTCTGAATTAAAGAATCGTTTTTCGTTGAAAAGTGCCACTCTCTTGTTAAATATTTGTCTTTTTGGTTTTAAAATTCATATCTTGTGGTAGAAATTTCATCCTTTTTGGTTGAAAATGCAAATGATTGGTTATCTCTAAATTTGAATCAGTTAAAAATTTTATTAATATCAATTAGTGACTGAATTCTAGCGAATCAACTATTTTTGAATGATTAATCTTTTTTGGTTAAATTCAACTATTTTTGATTTAGAATAAAAATCTTTTTTTTTTGTTTGTTCAAATATGAACTATTCCATTTTTCGTTGAGGATTCTCCTTTTTTGTTTGAAAATTCTACTACTTATCGAAAATATGAATAACTTGTTTAAAGATACATTTCTTTAACTTGAAAATTCATAGTTTTAGTTGGAAATTCTTCGGTTGGAAATGTAACTGTTTCATCAAAAATTGGACTATTTTATTTCAAATTGAACTTTTTATTGATAGAAAATTTATCTCCTTGCTTGAAAATTTATCTTTTGGGTTGTTTGGTTGCGGCAGACACTCAGCGTGCAGACATCTTGCTATCTGACGTCACAACATGAAATACCGAAATAAAAATTTGTAACGATTTTATCATTTAATTGAATAGCTTTTTAAAACCGAAAAATAATAACCGAATATATTTATGGTAAAAAATAATTTTTTTGCAAGTCATAAAAATAAATTAGGTTTCGTCCCATGCGATTAGTATTATTGCTTGGCCCTCAGCGTGCAGACATCTTTCCAGGTGACGTGACACCATGAAATACCTAACTACGACCTAGACCAGAAAATGGTGGTGCCTCTACAGGTGTGCAGCCGTACTAAAAAATCTAATTAGAGTAAGAAGGATAGCGTGAATTCTTTCTCTCTTACTCCAATAGGATTTGTTAGTACCACCGCGTACTCGTAGAGGCGCCACCGTCTGCTTGTCGCCTTGGAGAAATTCTCACGAGCATGAGAATATGCTTGAGAATATGCTTGACTTTCATGTGCTTTGAGAAATTAATGAGCTTTTATAAGTATTTTAAATTAGGATTTAAGAAATCGGATTTTCTACCATTAATAATAATAATTACATTATTTCAATTTCGCGGGAAAATGTATCGCTCCATATTGGGAAGGGCACTAAATTCAAATGATAAAAGCAGTCAAAGTAATAGAAAACATCATTTCTAAATTCTTCTAGGTATAAAACCAATCGTAAACCTAGAAGAATAATAATGTTAATGCAACAAAATTTTTGTTTCTATATATATTTTAAACACTTTTTAGTTATGTTTTCAAGTCAAAAAGATAAATTTTTAACCAAAGAAATGAATTTTCAACTAAAATTATGAATCTTCAACCGAAAAATATGAAATTTTAACCTAACAGTTGAATTTTCAACCCAAAAGATTATTTTTCTACTAAAAAAGACTCATTTTTAATAAAGTACATGAATCTTTATCTGAAAATAACAATTTTCATCCAAAATTATAATATTTAAAATGTTAGAAACATAAATGTTCAAACAAAAAACAAACGATACGAATTTTCGATAAAATAGTTTAAAAATAGAAAATGATTCTAAACAGAATAATTAAATTTTAAACCCAAAAGAATTTTCAGCCAAAGAAATTAATTTTTAATCATAATGATGAATTTTCAACCCAAAATTCTTAACAAAAAATAGAATAAAACAAGAATAGAATGATTACATTTCTTTTAAAAGAGGTTAAGTTTAAAGTGAAAATTTGAATAAAATGATGAATCTTCAACTAAAAAAATGGATTTTTAACCAAATACGTGAATTTTCAACTAAAAAGATAAATTTTCTACCAAAAGTAAAATATTTATATTTTCAGTTAGTAAAATAAATTTTCAACCAAAAAAGAAACGAATTTTCAACAAAATAGTTAAGTTTTCAACCGAAAACATGAATTTTCAACCAAAAAGATGAAGTTGCAATTAATGAGAGTACACTTCTACCAAAAAAGACGGATTTTCAACAAATAGTTGCATTTTTCAACTTGAACAGATAAATTTTCAAACTAAAAATAGAATAGTTAAATTTTCAGTAAAAAAATTAATTTTCAAGAAAATGAAAGCAAATTTGTAACGAAATAGTATAATTTTTAACCAAGAAGATTACATTTTTATCAAGAAGTAATTTTTTGACAAACAATTGAACGGTTGCATTTTCAGTTAAAAAAATTAATTCAAAATAAGAAAAAACTAATTTTCAACTAAAAAATCAATTTTCCAACAATAAGATGAGTTTTCTATTGAAATGGATGAATTTTTAACAAAGTACATGAATTTTCAACGCAAAAGATGAATTAGTCACCAAGAATATTAAATATTCTCCCACAAAATTTGAATATTCAATAAAATATAAGAAATTTTAGCCAAATATTTAAATTTTCAACTTAAATAGATAAATTTTGAATCAAACATGTACGCGTTAAATTTTCAATTAAAACAATTAATTTTCAACTAGAAAACATAATTTTCAACAAAATGATTAAATTTCGAACAAAAAGAGGCTTTTCAACTAAACGAAGATTCATCAACCAAATAAATGAATTTTTAACCAATTAGTTTCACTGTCAGCTAATTAGTTGAATTTTCTGCCAAAAAAGATGCATTCTCACGATAAACGTGATATTTGATATTTCAGCCAGAAAGGATTTCAATTTTATACCAAAACAGATTAATTTCCAACCAAATAGTTGAGATTTTTAACGATAATAATGTAATTTAAGAAAAGTTCTTTTTATAATGTTTATTTCGCTTCAGAATGTTTTTGTAAAAATATATGTATTAATTATGATATATATTTGTTTAAACAATAAATGCTTCAAATTCTCTTAAATTCTCTATAAATGCTCTGTTCGAGCTTAAATGCTGGGCATATTGGGATCTGAAATCATGACGTCACAGCGTCACGTGATAGGCAATATGGAGGCAACAACGGGGTCACTTTATTTCTAATACATGCGATGCGAAGGGTTTTTAATTTATTTTGCAATTATTTCGAAGAAGGGTTGAACATGGCTAGTTAGTCGTACTTTAGAAACTGAATTTAAAATATATTATAAAGGAATATGAGTTACGTTTTTTGTGAAAATTTCAGACCCTCTCATAACGTACAAAAAAAGTGGCTTACATCTAGTTTTTACGATAAATATAGTACATTGGACACATATCCTTGAAAAGTGGACAATTTTCTATTTGTAAGTGCGTTTTAGTACACTTTTCACATAAAAATACCTTTATTAAGTAGAAAATGAGATTTTACTTAAAATAATATAAATGAGCGATATACGCAATATAACGTAATTTCAGGTTATGTGTTCTATAATAACGGCGATAACAATTCATCATTTGGATATAAATTGGGTATAATGACTTATTTTAAGTTGTTCCTCACATGTGTTATTATATTAAAATACAAGAAAATAATAGCATCCAGTTTGAAAATCATTATTTTTTAAGGCCATGTGATGAGTGGTTCACGTGACCAGATTCCTACCTTACCGGCACTTTTTTTATTTCTTAACTTATTTTCACACGAAGCGCCACATCGAGTTGAAAATTTGGGATACTAAATAAGAAGCACTAAGAAAGTTGGTTCTCGTCCTGAATTTTTGTAATTATGAAAAAAGTTTTTTTTTGTGATAATTTTTTTTTTGCTTTTTTCCAGGGACTAAGAGCGAATCATGAGCAGGCCAAATGTAGGTTTAAATCCTTGCTCTTTGAGTACGAAACTCCCGAGTAAAACTACATCTTATGGAATGGTCGTCTTGTCCCTCTTGCCACAGCCCCTCATGCCAGAAACAACTTAAGAAAGGTTGCTTCAGGTATCGCACGTACCTGAAACGAACGTACCGAAATTTACAATCAGTTCGTTCGTACTTTATGACGTTTGCCCTTAAGTTTCTAAAGCGGTACTCAGGGAAGATCCCAGAACAGATAAGTTTTGAAGCATTTGCTCTTTTGAAGTTCAAAACCTTTTGGGTTTTGATCTTCATAATAGAAACTCGTACTTGTTCTGTAGGAGTTGGAAACTCGAATGAGTCGATACTGAAGCATACTGATTTACTCTCTTGAAAAATACGATTTGCGCGATGGCGCCACCTACTACTCTTTTTGAAAATAATGCTTAACATTTTTCACAAGTGCGATCTTATATATATTCTTGATAATCTCAATATAAATAGGTATTTTTCACTTGTTGACGGAGATTTTTTTCAAATCAATTGATGTATTATGATCTCAGCAAAAGTATGTATGATGCAAAAAAGGTCAGAAAGTAAAAATGTACCAGTTCTGTGTAAGTTACTTTTTTTAAATAACTAGTTACAGTTACGTTACTAAGCGTAAAAGACTGGTAGTTACAGTTACGTTACTTATAACTGTAACTAACTTAAGTTACTAGATGAGGTAACTTGAAGTTACCTAAAAAGTTACTTGTTTCACTTCACTCTACGGTAATAGATTCTGAACGGGTTTCGTTTTGCCGCAATGTTCAGCAGGATCGCTAAAATTACTTGTTTCGTTGGATTTAACCTTATCATCCATTAGAAATGACTCTTTAATCTATTCATATTGAATTTCGAGTTAAAATGAAGACTCACGGTACTATGCAAATTATAACTTTAGACTGATGAAATAGGTGAAACATACTATTTGCATGACTGTAAAAAAGAATGGTTATCATTTTTATACGTTAAAATTGGTTCGAATACATTCAGTCAAATTTGTCGTAACGCAATGTCAAGTATCAGGACCAAAACGTTACAAATTTCTGACAAAACACCTTTTGTATGATTCAATTTGAAACGCCTAAAATTCCTATCATTCAAGTAAACATATTGTATTTTCAACAAAATATATGACTTTTAACAAAATAGTTGAATTTTCAGCCAAGAAAGATTTTGTAGTAACATTTTCTAACCAAACAGTCGTACGTTTTAAGACAAAAAACATGACATTTCCTGACCGGGAGAAATTAATTAATTTTCAAACCAAAAAGAAAATTGTTGAACAGAATAGTTGACTTTTCAAGCCAAAATGATGAATTTTCAACAAACAAGTTACTATGTAACGAAATAGTTCAGTATTTGGATTTGCTGTCAAAATATTTTTAACAAAATGCATGAATTTTCTCACCAAAAATATTAATTTTCTGAAAAGAAATTAATTTTTAACCAACTGATTGAATTTTCTGTCATTTTTAAACCAAAAAGACGAATTTCCATTAAAAGAGTGAAATTTCCACCAAAGAATTTAATTTTCAACCAAAGTTGAATTCAACAAAAAAAAAAAGAAATTTGAAGAAAATAGGTGAATCCTCGACAAAAACAGATTAATTATCTACCCATAAACTTTTCTTGATGGGCAACATACAAAAAACACAAAGTAACTTTAAAGTGACTGAAATTGAAGCTTAAATTTACTGCCGAAGAATTACTAAGAATAGTAACGAAGTAAACCTATAAAAGTAATATAAGAGTAACTTAGATACTTGTAACAAGAAGTTACTATCCAACTCTGAAATGAATAAAAATAAGTCTAAATTTTATAATCAAATAAGAAATTGTAAGCATTTAAAACTGAACAGATTGAAATTGAAAGCATTTTAAATGGAAAGATTTTTAAGTGAAACGCTGAAAATTTTACAATAGTTTCGTGAACCTTTAAAATTTTTAAATGTGAATAATTTAAAAATGAAAAGTTTGGAAATTAAACATTGGAAACCTAAAAGTGTCTGAAATTGATCGATTTTTAACTTAAAGCTCGTTTAAATAAATTTAGACGGAAGCAATTCGAACAGATTAATGTTAAATGTGGATAGTTAAAAATGGCACCTTTCGCTCTCGTTTTCGCGTGTTATTGTGTTCTTCATCGTATCAAATTTTCTTTTCACTTAGCGAAAAATGACTTTTTTCCACTCACATGTAAACACTTTTGAATGATTTTCAAGTTACTAATTTTGCATTTTAGGTTAAAATGATTGAAATTAAAAAATCATTTTCGACAATTTCGAAATTAATCATTTCGAACGACATTTCGGATTCGGGGAGTGCTAAATGAGCCTTAACGTGGGATATATATATATATATATATATATA